>APFE030478397.1:0-13975 GCA_000404065.3 Pinus taeda
TTAAATCTTCATTTCATTAATATCAAAGAACTAAAAGATGCTTACAAGCAGAATGGAAATAAACTAGCTTAGGTGATGGTAGCTTATCTCTGAGAACAAATGTGGCCACTACATGCCTCTAAATTGTGTTACAATGAGGCTCAAGGACCTTTTTATTATTGAACAACAAGCGGAAACACTAAAAAACCAAAACCCTAACCCCAAGAGATGGAATTCCAAGAGTTTGTGGGCCTCGTTGGGTGGGCAACCAACTTCCCGTAGTTGTAACTTGGTCATATGATCTCCATTTGGTGCGTATGATACCTTGTTGGAAATATCTCTCAGAGTAGTACAAGTTTTTCCATAACCCTCCACAAACAATGTCGAGCCTGCTTCAAACCTAAAAAAAATGTTGTTTAGGGGTCGAAACAACTCTAGAGTTTCAAGACCCAAAAAATTCTAAAAATAGTAAATGTTGCTATAATCAAGGAAACATATGAAACTGATTGGAGGTCTAGGTGGAATAGGCGGGTGGCCACCAATATCCACCTGAATCACCTAGAGAAATAAATATTTCTTACATAACATCATTTTTCAATTCCATATTCTCAAATCAACACATGTGGCTATAGAGAGTTATATATTGATAAATATGCTTGTTATATTCTCAAATCAACACATGTGGCTATAGAGAGTTATATATTGATAAATATGCTTGTTATACATTTCATATGTGGTTTGAAAGCTTTTATGATACTTGCAGTACTAAGATATTCATCAAATTAACTACTACAACATCATTATGAGAATGATATGATCACAATTCCAGGATCATTCATGGGCATAATAAAAAATGGATACTTCCCTTGCTGATAAACTATTCTTTACGAAATGACTATATATTTGCGAAAAAAATTGCAAAAACTAAGTTTTAAAATAACAATTTCATGAAAATCGTGAGAAGTTTGAAAAGTGTAAGGTTATAGTTATCAAAGTTATTGTTTGAAATAAAATACAAATTATAATGCTATAAAGGTATGAAGGCATGGTTACTTAATTAATAAACTCAACAATCTTATGACAAATCTTTAAACATAATCATGGATAGCATAATTTTCCATGGCATGAGTGCATAGTTTATTAGGCATGGTGCGCTTTGCCAACACATGTGACATATACACAAGAAAATGCATCATGTAAATTTTACTATGGAAAGAACATCCAAGACATACATGTGGAATTAAGAAGCCTTACGGTGAAGATATATGGCACATGTGAAGGTATGCTTGTAATGCTTTTCACTCAAACTATTAAAGTGTAAATTGTGATTACAATGGAAGCATACACAACACATATGTGAGAAATACATGATATTCCTCACTAGCCCTTTGTGATGTGTAGATGAAGTTTGGGAAATTTTTATCATAGGAATTTATACGTGAATATCAAATAGGTTTTATAAGGTTGATGCCATGAATATCGAACTAGTTTTTGCAAGCTACAAACATAGGGCACATATATAATACATCATTATTTGATAATGTTATGAGCCATATGATGAGAAATTTAATAGTTGATTAATTTATAACACCTAAAGTTAGTTTATTATGTTGAAGCTTGAGGAGCACATCGTGACTCATAACCAAGTAAGGGTAGTTGGTGTGTGCCTTTTCTCTCAAGGAAGAAGGTGTTTCTCACAACTACTGAGAGGAACTGTTGGAAACCAACTCTAGGGAAGATAAAGTGTATTGATCATGGTTATGAGAAGAATTTGCTCTCAGTTCCCACTAGTTATTAGTTCTTTTTGCAAATTATGGATTTGTTTTGTCTGATAAACCTAATGCCAAGAGTGAATCCCTTTTCATCGTTTTCCCTCTCATCATTACATCTATCTTGTTACTATCTTTAATGCAAGAAATTTAGTGTTTTTATTCCATTATTTTTATTAGGAAAACATCTTGTTCACCCTCACATACAAGTTTCCATGCTCGAGCCTCCAAGTTGCCCATGGTTCAAAATTTTATCACACAATCTAGGTTTGATTTATATGGTTTCAAAAAAATGATGCATGTTGTGGAGGAAACTGCACCCTAACCCACTCTCCCAAATATTTTTAGTATAATCCATGACCATGTAAATTCCAGTGTAAATTCACATGTGTATCCCGCTACTTAATGCATAATCCTTCTGCTTCATGTTACATTGGTTTTGGGTTATAATTTTCCTCTTGGTTTGTGCCCCTAGACCATCACTATTTTCCTTTATTTTGTTGATTATATATTCATGCTCAAGAATTAATGGATGCATGATAGATTTTCTTTATCACAATACATTATGAGTTTATTTAACAAAGGTTCTCAAGCTAACAGAAGAGGGAAAACTAAAATAAAAAGTGTGCCCTGGAGGGATAATAGAAATAAAATAATTATATTTCTCATGCACTTTGATGCAGACTTTGAGGATTTTAGTCAATTGACATAGATTGGCCACTTATACCTCAAAGGTCCTCCTCCCCCTCCTCCTACCTAGCATGCTTTGCAAAATGTGCATTTTCCAAATCTTAGCATAATGGAAATTCTAGAACCTCATGTATCTCAATGCCAACCACTATAGAATGATGGTTGGGACACCAACCTTGTCAGCCCTGCATCTAGCTTTGCACATTGGTCTATTGCTTCTCATCACTCAATTCACCCAATGACCATTCCTCCTCAGATACACTATACATTATCTCAAGCCACTTATTTTCATTCTCAAAGAACCCGTAATTATCCTACTTATCTTGCATTGGGGAAGTTCCATATGTCATCGATGCCTGTACATTCTTCCTCTAAGGCCAGTTCATCACATACACATATTGACATTCCCATAGCTAAATGAGGGGAGAGGAGAGAAATATTTGTCCAAGACATGCATATAGAGGTACAGGAGAAAAGGATGAGGAGGAGGAAAAACCATTCTACATGAATGGCCCTAGCAAACTACCCGAGCTGACATAATTTATTTCTTTGACATGATTTTGTTTTACGTAATATTACTTAAACATATTTCAAACTATGAAATTATCATGTTTTGGCACAACATATTATAGTTTTTACTATGATACATATTTTGATGGCATTATGGATGATGGGAGACATAGGGGTTGTTTCACATGCTTCTTTATATATGTTTATGGATATTGGGTTGATTCACATGTCTTATTTTTATGGTGATGGTGTTCACGATGTTGCCATAGTCTCAATAATTTGGTTTCATGGGAGATACAAGGTTTAATGGAAATATTTCATGGACATTTGGGGTCCCCATCTACTAATATAAATTTAAATAATTATAAATACCCTTATAAATGTCTTCTCTTGAATTAGAAAGAAAAAGTGTTCAACATAATACAAACATTAGTTATAAAACAATTTTTCCCTCCAACTACCCAAGGAAAGTATAAAACTAAGCAAAAGGCACATGAGCAAAGTTTGAAAATAATAGTGAAGAGAGGTATGCATAAATTTTAAATTTATTATTTTCCATTTCATTAATTCATTCTAGAGTACAAGAGCTTAGTTGTTTTGCTGAAAACAAAACTCCTTCAAGGAGTGACAAGGAGAAAGTGAGCTCATCTGGTTTTTTAATTAAGGTTGGTGTTTATTTGTTGTGTTATTTTGTGTTGTTAGAATGTTGGATATTTATTATATCAGTGCTAATTGATGCACATTTTGTTGAACATATTTCCAATAACATCAAAAGAGTCCAAGTTGCCCAACACTTCGTCTTAATTTTAGCATTACGAGTGTCAACGTATGAGTCTTTTTACATCTTAAACATTTTAAAGTATATTTCTAGTCTAGATTCTTGTAGGAATCAACCAAAATAGTATCTTGTACTCATATTTTTATTAATAAAATGAACAATCCACAACTTATATCTTTCTGGCATATTTCTCCAAAAAAATACCCTATGTTGATAATCTTTATGAGCAAAATTTTCTCGCATTAATGGCTGAAAATGATTAGTTTGTAACAAAGTATGATCATGAAATTTGCCTATAATTTCATTCATTAATTTCTTATTAGTTTGTTCAAATTTCAATTTATTTTCATCACAAAATGTAAATGATTGTTTATATGCTCTCCATTTCATTTGTTTCTTTGTTGTCTCCTATACAACAACTTCATTGGGGCTTCAATCATGCATCATGTCTCCATAAAGTGTCTCAGCGATACTTCCACAATCCTTTTCAACAAATACTCAATACTATTGCTCTAATTATCTAGCTAATGATGATTCATCAACAAACTTGCAAGATGCTCAATATAGTCTCCAATATGCTCCAAATAAATCTTCAAAGTCAAAGCTCAAAGGTCAAGGATGTATGCTCTAAGATTGCTCTAGAAGAGTCGTCACAAAAGGTCTTCAAGGTCACTTCACAGGTGATCAAAATGTCTTAAAAAGATATTTCAAAATTTCACTTCAAGGCCAGCTAGCTATAGTCCTTTTCAAGGTTCTTCTCCTCAAACAACCCCTCTTTATAAGTGTTTTCCAATGGTGTTTCCTCAACAACTCGTTTTCAAGTGTACTCCTATGATGCTTCATTAACAACCCCTCTTCACATGTATACTCCAATGTTACCTATTCTTTCGATATCCTTCAAATGATACTCAAGGTTCTTCATTTAAGGAATTCAACCAATGCCCAATATACTAAGATATTTACAAGAACTTGTCACAGAGATATTTACAAGTATGCCCACAAAATCAAGGTGCTGGTCAATACACAGGTCACAAGTTATGGTTCATCATCCTTCTCAAATCTGAGACTCCATAGTCAACAAGCTTCATATCCTCCATATTTTTGAGCCTCCATAATTTAGGTTTGAAATTTTCAAGCCAATATCCATAGGCCTAAGCTCCTTTTATCACAGGTTTTTCACCTTCAAATTGAATATTCCACCACAGGGCTGAGACTTTCTTCTTTCCACAGGGCTAAGAACATGTCTTCAATTGGTTGCACAAGTCTAAAAGTACTGCCACAGGTCTTAAGTATTGCAGGTCTGGAATGAAGGATGAGTTTTGTCTCGGGTATTGAGAAAGAGAGTCTAGTCTGTGCTTGAAAAAAACAAGGTTTTGTTCACAAATTAAACCAAATTTGGCTGCAAAAAAAGAAGAATTTTTAATCCACAAGTACTCCATGAGTAGAGAGAGATATAGCCCAAATACTAATCACATAATACTCAACAAGACTTTCCCAAACAATAATCTACAACTTTCATCCTCCTTTAGTCTCCTTTTCTGTTGTGTATATTATACCTGCACTGAGTTGAATGAAGGAAATGGAGGAGTATAAGCTACTATTTATACTAGCTCAACCATAGTTTGAAGGGACACATCTATTAGAGGAGCCGACCTATAACTCAAATAATTACTAATTTTCCAATGAATTTTGTTAGTTAATTTATTGATACCATGGTGATGTCATATCAAAGGGCTTTTTCCCAAGCCCTACTCTTTCCAGATTAATAATCTCAATCTCACTTTAGTGATCACTAGAGATGGAGTTTCTTAAACAATTAACTGTAGGAACAATAAAAGCAGAGGATTTGTGAGGAATTCCATGGGATTCTAAATGATATACCAAATTATAATTCATTATATTTGAGATGAGGTTGCTATCATAATTATGAAACTCTCTTCACAAATCATCTTTAACACAAGAGACATTCCAATCATCTCCAACACAAGATGATAGTAATGAGTTCTAAATCCTTCATATTTGGATGAGTGTATATTATCTTGTTATCCTATTGTGAGAACTAGTGCCAAATGTCCATTCTATTTGTGTCTTAAAAAACTGACCTGTTGCTTACTTCTAATTGTGATAACTCCACCATTTTTCTTGAAGTTCCCCCATTGACATATACTACTAGGGATTTAAAAGTGCAAAGTATTTAACAATTTTGAGGGCCCCATTGACAATGGAATCATACACAACACATATGTGAGTAAGACATGATATGCTCTACTAGTCCTTCACGATGTGTATGCGAAGTTTGTAACAATATTATCATAGACATTTATACATGAATATCAAACAACTTTTATAAGGTTTATGTCATGAATATCAAAACAATTTTTGCACGCCACAAACATATCGCACATATATAATATGCCATTATTTTGATAATTTTACGATCCATATGATGATAAATTTTATAGCTGATTAATTTATGATACCTTACAATAGTTTATTGCGTCGAAGGTCATGGAGAACATCGTGATCACAATGAAGTAAAGGTAGTTGGTGTGTTCTTTTGCTCTCTAGGAAGAATTTGAGCTTTAGAGCTCACTAGAAACTTCACTTGGCTCTCACAACTGGTAAGAGGAACCATTCGCAACCAATTCTAGGGAAGACAAAGCATATTGGTCAACAATTAATGGCCTGTCATTTTGACAAAACCTTATGAATACACAGACATAATTCGTCCCCTCCTGATTTTTTCCCTTCAACATTCTATTAAACCCTAGCCACAACAAATAAAATAGGGCATGTCAACTCCAAACCCATATTACGGTCTCACAATGATGGGTTTTCCATGCATCCAACACAAAAATGTATTAATTCCCATCAAGATATCTCAACCCACACCCATGCATTGTATACATTAGACTTAGTCAAGCTGTTACATATCTCATCATTGTTAATATGATAAACTTGGGGTTTGTCACTGTATGATTTTCTTGGCTTATATGCTAAGCTAGGCCATGTTAAAAGAAGTAGCGTGAATTACTTGTAACTCCATCCTCATCTTGAACGCATTCCAACATATGAAAGAAGACATATAATGGCTATTTTACATACAGCTCAAAAGGTATTTGGTCCTCACCTTTCCATTTTGGTTCATACATTTATCATTATGCCATGCCATCTTAGAAATTTGTCAAGTAAACATAAGGTACTTTTTGGCATGTTGTGATTTTAAGTTTGATATGGCCCATGTATAATTTTTGAATCTTCTTAACTTGAAATTATTAAGTGGGTAGAAGTAAAGGAAAAGAGGGCAAGAGTACAAGCGGGTTTTAGGCCAAAGCATTCTATAGTGGGTCATGGTATCACGTTGAGACACATTGTTGAAAAGGTTTGGGAGGACAAATAAGAAGTATTTTTCTGTTTTTTTGACTTCAAAAAGTCATTTGACACAGCCCCTAGAGATAAGTTCTGGCATAGAATGGAAGAACTTGAAATTCATGTACATTACATAGCCATTGTCCATAGACTTTATGAAGAGGTGAAAGTCAAAATTAGAACCTCCACAGGTATTTCAAAAATCTTTAGAAGTGGCATTAGAGTCAAGAAAGGTTGCCCTTTATCGCCTACTCTTTTTGGTTTATACATTGATAAATTGGAAAAGTGGCTAAATCTACAAGGTGGAGATGGTGTTCGGTTGGGGAGTTTGTGATAAAGCTTCTTTTATATGTCGATCATATTGTATTTATTTCTAAATCAACCCATGGATTTAAAATGCACTGATATTCCCTTGATCATTTTGTAGATCAGTGGGGATGCAAGTCAATACTAGCAAGACCAAAATAATGATTTTCTCTAATAAAAGGAAGCAGAGCCAACATACTTTCTTCTTTGATGAAAACATTCTTGAAGAAGTAAATGAGTACAAGTACCTCAGGATTGATTTCAAAAAAAAACTCAATTGGGAGGACTGCATAAACAAGAGAATTTTAGGAGGGTGGAAAGAATTATATGCTCTTGAAAACATTCTTAGAGAGGCAGAGCTATGGGATTGGAAAACGATTAAAATGATTTTTGGACTCCTAGTTTGTCCAGTGATGCTATATGGGTGTGAATTGTGAGCTAACAACACCCCCATCTCAAAACAGAAACAAATTGAGAAAATCCAAAAACATTTGAACATGAGAAAGTTAAAAATAAAAAGTTCAGTACCTTATGAGATAATGTTGAGTGAAACAGGAGCAACTCCCATCGAAATAAATGTTATGGTGTGAATCATAAGATATATAAAAATAATTGAGAAAATGAGAGTAGGTAGATGGTCTAATGGTATCTTCAATGAAGGCATGAGTGAAAGAAAGAAAACATGGATGAAAAAAATTATACATGGATGAAAAACTGGAATATATACCTCAATGCCTATCCCTTAAATAGCAAGGATCTAGAGAATTTTATTGTCGAGAAGTTTCGTAAAAGGGTATGGGGAAAAGAGTTGGGTAGAAAGAAGAAGTACTACATTAAGGAATTCAACCCTACACCTGATCTACAACAAAAAGAGTTCATTGGAGCTAGCATTCCGCGGAGGGAAAAGGTTCTTATTGCTCAATTAAGGACCAACTCGCATCAACTTCAATGTGAAACAGGACGGTGGAAAATTCTTAAAGAAGCTTGGGAAGAACGGGTGTGTACATTTTTCACGTCTGGTGTAGTGGAATCCAAAGAACATTTCATTTTGGATGTGATGCTTTCAAAGACATCAAAGAAAGTTATGAGCACATGTTAGCATCAGTTTCTTGGCATTTTCTTTTCAGCGAGGGGATTATTGAAAGGTTGGGCCAACTCATGATCAATTTGAGTTGGAAAAGGATTGAATTGAAAAAAGTGAAAAACATGGAACTAATGGTCTCATAGACTATTTTTAGTCTCGTGGACCTTAAAATATCATTCCATTGCCCAAAAAAGACAATAATTGACATTTTTTGCATAAGAGGCTTACTCCACACCATACTTACCATTTCACACCTTCCACACTGAGACATTGTCCCCTACCTTTTACCATTTTCATAATCACACTCAAAATGAAGTGCTAGAAATTTTATGAATTTTCTTTATAGCTTGCAAATCAGTTTAGGAAAAAAATGAAAAACTCAACCCTCATTTCACTCACAGGTGACCAAATTGACCTCACTAAAGTGTTATTCTCAAACATGTTGCTAATTTCGATCATATATTTGTTCATTATTCTTTCCAAATCTTCTATATAAGTACTCATCCATGCCCATATCCATGGCCACCATTATGAAGCAAAAATAAAAACTTAGAATATTGTTTTTTCTTTACTCAACTACAAATACGCATGTATTTTATCTATAGTTTCTGAAATCTATCTTTTGCATGTTATGTTTTAGATAAAATACTCATGTATAAATATATCGGACAAACTAAAATACAATGTTTTACTAAGCATGATAGATGAGCACACAAATATCTCATTTTTCATGTCATCTTCATTATATCAACTTACATGTTTTTTTGTAACACTTTCTTTTGTTGGATTCATGATCAATCCCTTTCCCTGTGTTATATAATTTTCATTGTGTGTATGCAAAACATTCCAACGTTTATGTGAAACATGACTTTAAACATTATGTTATTTTTACTGATTATATATTTATGCTCAACAATTAATGGCTACTTGATATATTTTTTTGATCACAATACATTATCAGTTCCTTTAACAAAGGTTCTTGAGGAAACAAAAAGGGAAAACCCAAAATAAAATATGTATCATGGAGGGGGAATAGAAATAATAGAATTATATTCTCCATACTCTTTGACATGGGCTCTGAGCAGTTCATAGTTGACCTAGGTTATGTTGAAGAAAGTGTATATTCACTAAGATTATTTTTGTAAATTACAAGAATGAGTTTCTTTCTCAATTCATAAGTCTAGGAAAGTCAAAGAGTCAAAGTCATGTATAAGGAGATCTTCTTGAGCCTATGTGTAAATGTATACTAGTCTAAAAGGCCCTCCAAGACAAGCACAATCCTCCAAGACAAAGCACAAGAAGAATTTTGCAAACAAAACGATGGAAAATGCAGTCAAGTTGGCCAACAAAAAAAATTAAAGGATGTCATGTCGCCTTGCATTAAAGACACATCCCTTCATTGCCTCAAGTCATATTATTATGAAGTCAAAGCTACTATATATAACTTGCTATGTATCTGCACAAAACAAGGTCAGTCACAAGCATGTTTTCATTTGACATCCGCATTATAGGAGATAAGATGTCTCTACCATCTTCGGTGACAATCACAGTGGGTCATAATCTTAGATTCTTCATAGTGATTACCGTCTCAGCATAGATGCAAAGATGAAGGTCTCAGTGTAGAACACTCTGTCTCAGCAAAACATCATAATCTCGATACTTTCCCCCCTTGAGCTGGTCAAGAACGTCATTAATCCATGGGATTGGATACCTATTCCTGACAGTGATTTTGTTCACTGCCTGATAGAGCCTCTAGGTCACATCCTCCTTTTGTACAAATATAATCAGGTTCCCACAAGGTGATGAACTTGGTCGGGTGTGACCTTTTTGTAGCAGCTCTTGGATCTGCCACTTGATCTCTTCATTTTTAGAATGGAGTGGCAGTATATCGATCCATTGGGTAGAGGTGATATAGGGATTAGATCAATCGAATGATTAACCTAAAAGTGTGAGCGAACCCCTATGGGTGAGGAGAAGATGTCCCTGTATTCTTCCATGACCTTATCCACCTACTTCTGCTGCATGGAGGAAACTTTCTTAGGGTCCATGGATGTGACCACGATCTTCCCCTTACTTTAAGAATGAATAAAAAAGAAATAAAAAATTCTCGGTCTGGGAGATGATCTTACTACATTTCTTAGCGGAGATCAAAGAGATGGTGGAAGGCGGGACTACCTCTGATATCTTGCATAACTTATTTCCCAAAGTAATAATATCAGTGCAAGGCCTAAACTCATACACAACATGATGCTTCCACAAGTATGGCTAACTTAATAATACATCACAAACATCAAGAGGAGCAACATCACACAATACCTCATCCGTGTAGCGCTTGTTGTAGGGAATATGACACTGCTGGCTGACATGGAGATATCGTCCTTGATGAAGTCACCATGTGGTGTATGGTTGTGGGTGTGGTGTGGTTAGTAGGCCCATCTGATTCATGTCCTCTACTAAAATGAGGTTCTTTTGGCTTTCGTTGTTGAAAATGAACTACAATGACGAATTCTTCACCAACATCTGTGAGTGGAAGAGACACTCCCCCTCGTTTGGATTTTTGGGCTCAATATTTTGGACCTTAGAGGTGGCAACAGTGGCTCTGGATTCTGTGTCAATAATCTACTTCCCCTTGTTACTCCCCATGTATGTTTTTGGATAAGAATCAAAAGACGCATTATACTTTGAAGATTCTAGCTTGACCACCAATGACTTCTTGGCACAACACTCATTTGCGTTGTGAGAGGGGCTCTTGTGGAACTCATATCACTTTTATGTTTCCTTCTTCATCCTCATGGTACCATTATTTTCTTGTGGCTTCGATGGGTTTTCCTAGGCCGCTCCATCTTTGTTTTGTCTTTTTTCCTACAGTTTGGGACTTCTCTTGCCCTAGTTTTGGTTCGTGAATCCAAAATTGTGCTTTTGTTTATTTTTTTTTTTCATTCTTGGCAGCGTTGCATCAAGTAAGGAGATGTATAGGAAATCCATTTCTCCTTGAATATATTTGTGAAGAAAACCATGGTACTTGAGTACTAGACATTGCTCAGAGTCCTTGATACCCAACTTTGTGCGTAGAGTATTAAAAACATTTTTGAGCTCATGCACATTCTGGTCACTTTGCTGTCGGAGTGTGGTCCACATATGTACTTGTCCTCATAGCTCCCTACATGGTAATATTCTTCTTTAGGATCATCTCAAAAAGAGTTCCAAGAGGGGGCGACTGTAAACAAAGAGGGTTCTTCAATCCTTCTCTCACAATAATTTTCTCACCAATACTTTACACCGGGGGGGGGGACCTTAAGCATTACAAAAGTAATTTTCTCCCCATCGAAGAAGCTATGAAGCAAAAAATAATGTTCTGACAGATTCAACCTTTTATCTACAACATCTACATCTATGTGCCATTCGAATATAAGGATATCAAATTTTACTTGTACCTTGAAGGAGGTGGCACCTCCAAAGTGACTGTTGGATGAATATGTGCCGCCAATGGGCATCCACTGAAGGATCAGGGAAAATTTGTTTGTCATATCATTGCTTTTTTGCTCGAGAGCTTATTTGAGCAAAAGTATGATAAGATTTCATGCTTCATCATCCTTCTTTTCTTCTGCCATGGGAGGTCATCAATGTCGGCAAGGACTGTCTTGCAAAGGCTCAACCAGTTCAAATCCCAACTCCTTATATCTCGACCTCATTAAGGACATTCACATAAAAATAGAGAAAGAGGAGACTGCTCTAATACCAATGCTCCAGATTTATGAAGGGAGAAAATGAAAGACAAGTATAAATAAAAACACAGAGATATAATGAAAACATAACTTCAATTCATTAATAACAAAGTAACGAAAAATGTTTACATGCAGAATGGAAATAAACTAGCTCACGTGATGGTAACTTATCTCTTAGAAGAGATGTGCAACTACATACCTTCTGAACTATGTTATAATGAGGATCAAAGGAATACTTATTATTTAGAAACAATGGAAAACCGTAAACATCTAAAATCCTTAACCTTAGGAGATGAAGTTCCAAAAGTTTGCGGGCCCCGTTGGGGTAAATTGGTACATTAACTTCTTGGGGTCGTGACTTTGGCATACGATCTCCATTTGATGCGTACAATACCTCATTGGAAAAATCTATCCAAGGACTACAACTTCTAACTATAAACCAATACCATAGACTACAATTTTTCTTATTTTCCATAAAAAAGATGTTTAAGGTCTCAAAATGGCTTGAGAATTTGAGGACCCGAAAAACTACAAAAATTAGTAAACTGTGCTATAATTAAGTAAACTGAAAGAAACAATGGTGGGGGTCCCAATTGGAATAGGTGGGTGGCCACCAATATCCACCTAGATCATTTTCCCATGTTTTCTATGGACTATGGTTGCATATGGTAAACACATGGTTGACTAAGTTTGACCATGGTTAATTATGGTTGAAAAAGGTTAGTTATGGTTGAAAAGGATCAACATATGGTTAGCTAAGGTTGACTATGTTGACCATGGTCAACCATATCATAATGGATGACCACTATGACATGTTTGATCATTGTGACATTGATATTTTGTTACCACATTTGACATTATCAATTATGATTGTCCATGTTTGAATTTGCTTGACAATTAAGAATCTGTTAGACCATATTTCGACATCATTGATTATGGATGACCATTATGAAATGATCATATTATGACACTAAGATATGGTTGTCACATTGTGGCATCAACTTTTTGCTCATAAACTTGTTGGAATCATAAATATATGGAGAGGGCCAAGGGGGAACCATTATAATACATTTTTTTACTTCTATAAAAAATTATAGCACCATAGAAATAAAACTTGTAGGTGGAACATGGATCACAGTATATACATGGAAACCCATAAGGGAATAAATCCAAAACTTCTTTTAATTTATTGTTCTTTAATGGAACCAACCTACTAAAGCTACTTGTATAATCCTTCTAGGCACCAAAATGTAGGGGACACCAATGCCCTCAATATTTGTATGTACCAACCTATAATAAAAAAAATCCCCTTTATTTCTTTATAGGTACCAACCTATAGGAGGAACCAATCCCCTCAGCTACTTTGTACACACAAACCTATATAAGGCACCAATCCTTTCTTATCAATTATATCCAATATGTTCTTCTTTGGTTTAATTTTCTCTTCTTTGATTTTTTGTAGTCACATGCATCGACTCTTTGATATTTAATATTTTCTTCTCTAGTTCACTCTACCCTTCTCAAGTTTTTGTAGTCACCTCATTCCTCTCTCAGAAATTTAATTTTATTCTATAGTTAGCTTTTTTCTTCTACAATTATCTACAATCACCTCATTCCATCTCATTCATCCATAATTTATCAACCTTTCCTTTATTAATGTAATTCTGTTATATTATATCCTACCAACCTATAGGAGGAACCAATCCCCTCAGCTACTTTGTACACACAAACCTATATAAGGCACCAATCCTTTCTTATCAATTAT
>APFE030478406.1:0-25409 GCA_000404065.3 Pinus taeda
AATAATATTAAATTAATTAATACTGTTCAATGATATCAAATTCTATTGGCATTATATCATAAATCTAATAAATACTATTCACTAATAATTCTACTTGCGTTATATAATAAATCTAATAGTAAGTGATACAACCCAAAAATATTAATTAAGAAAATTTATATATAAAATATATTTATATTTGAAACATGTTTTTAAACTCCTACCTATGTTATTTCCCACACTTAACTCAAACACTAAGTAAATACATCTAGTAATATCTTTACATCATGATACATCACTTATTGGTTAGCGTACATCAACTTAGGCATTGTAGCTAATGTCGAACAATGTCGAACATGAATGAGATTGTAGCTAATAATCACCAAATACTAAGTACTACCTTCATAACCGTTATGGGATTGTCGAATCCCACCAACTTCATCCCTCTTATTATCCATGGAAAGGGAATGACTCAACAAACCTAGAAACAACCAATGTTGCATTGACACATTCATATATATATACAAACATCATGTTATGATAGTTGGCTTACAAAAACCAAAGTTTGGTATCCATGGATGGATGCACGATTCAAGGGAGGGGGCTAGCCATGTGTCCATGGAAAAGTGGGGAAGGGGGCAGTGGGACAAGTAGAACATTGTTAAGTGCCACAAGGGAATTGCAATTAGCAAAGTCCTATATAGGCAAAGATAAATCCTATGTATGGGTCATACAAAAGAACTTTCGTTACTTGGTACAAATTGAAAGGTTAAGATTTTCTAAGTCATGTAGATTACATTTTCGATCATACCAATATATAAATATTAAAAAATTAAGAGAGAACAACTTTAGGCTTAGCTTATATTTATTAATTGTTTATATATTTACTATCCATTTTGGGGAGGGCGTTAGTGGGAAGAATTAAGTATCACATAAATGGTTGCAATATTGCATGGTTAGCCATCATCATGATTATATATTAAAAAATTATTTCATAAGTCATATAATAAAAATAAGATAAAATAATAGAGGTGGTATATATGTAGGTTTTTTTTGAAAAATTGTAATTCTTTTCATTAACATAATAATGTAAAATTACATTTCGTAGATGTAAAGTTTTGCATTACCATAAATATTTTGTATTTTTTTTTTTTTTATAAATCTTACGACTACTTAAAATGTAAATAAAGAAACTATGATGTGTATATAAATTTAGATATGGTTAAGATTTTATTTTTAGTTTTTGTAATAATAAAATTTAAACGGTTGTTCTTTATATGAGTAACCTGAAAGGAAATAAAAGTATGTATAAAAATACATTATGTAGTTATAAGTTGTTGATAATGAAGAACACTTTCGGTGAATGGTTAATGATAATAATCATATAAGGTATTTACGTAGCTCTCTCTTATAAGGTCTCTACCCGTGTGTTGCGCTCCATAAAATGGTGAGCTCCAGTGTTGCAGCGATAATGCTACAACTCCTGGGGTTTCCTTCTTTACTTTTATCAACCTAGTAGTTTGTAACAAACTTGGAAGCGATGGTGTTGTATGCACAAGTATTAGCTCTTACTGCAGGCTATTACTTGATCAGCTGGCACAAGTTGGCTAGGAGCTTAAGCCAACTTCTATGAGTTCTTAGAAAAATCTTTAACTGTGATGAAAGGAAATTGACTCTATAGGGGCTATTCTACTTGTAGAAAGAGAAGGAAAACTGAAATGAAACGTAAACCCTAGCACACCCTAATTTACCCACTAACCTTACTTTTGCAACAAGAGATGGAAACTATTGAAATGGGTGCCATTTACTATTGAAAAGGTAAATTGGATTTATTCAAGTTACTTCTGAAGAGAAATGAGAAGAAAACATCTTTTTGTACTTTTGACTATTTTTATGTGGAATTATTATACTTGTGATTTGATTGGTTGTGACTGTGCAGATGTTTAGTGGCAAAGGAAGATGGAGTTGGCTTTTGCAGATGGTGAGGAAGGTGTGGAGGGGTCCTAAGAAGTCCCTAGTACCCTTCTGAAGACTTTCATTGAGATCAGACTTCGAAAAATCACTCACATGAAATTCTACAGGAGGATACAAAGGATCTACAGGAGGTTCTACACGAGGATCTACAAGAGGAGGCCAAAAGTGGTTTTTGGAGGTTTAAAGGTGGAAAAATAATGGGAAAGGGTAAATGAAGGCTGGATGAAGGAGTTGAGGGGTATAGAACTTTGTCAATGAGGATCAGGAATGAAGGAGATGGTTGGATTTGTTCAAAGGGCAAGAAAACAACTTTGTGAAAAACACAGGAATTAGGACAGACTGGCGAAATGTGGTGAATGAGTGGGGAAATCTTGAGAGATGAACTTGTATAGGCTGTGTTATGGAGGAATGATAAGCTGGAATTTTCTATAAAAGAGCTTCACACTTATTTCTCAAAGTTGACCTAAGCAAGAACCGAAAAATAGAGTTTTACCTATCTTAACCTAATTCTGACCTAAAACCAGAAAAAATGTCGAACAATGCTTTATGGACAAAAAATTATGCCAGAAAACCATGGTAAATTAACATGAAATGATCTAAGCATGTGAATCCAAATTAATATCTACTTCTCCAACTCGTAATGTCACACTAGTAGTTGCATTGGAAGAGCAAAAATTGTGTTTTGGGTGGCAGCAGTACTGCGTTGACCTCAAATCATGGTCCCAAGGAGGGAGAAAGGAAATGAAGACCTAATGATGGCTTTTTTAGATCTTTTTCTATTACTGTTGTAAACTACTTAAGAAACTTGAAGCAAAAATAAATATTGTAACCATCAAAAGCAACCTAATTTAATAAAGCAAGATTAACCTAAACAATAGAAATTATCTTATGAATGCAAGAAAAATCATATAAATACACAAAGGAGGTGTTGGGCACTTGGGTTGGGCCCCAACCCAAGGGATTCAATCCTCTAGAAAAGATTAGTGCTGGCTCAAAACTTGGTTCATCTTCATTTATCAAAAAATAGTAGTTACATCACAAAATTGTCTTCAAAAAGAGCTGAAAAATGAGCTGAGTACAAGGCTACACAAAAGTGCAAAAATATACTATGAAATGGCTAACCTACTGAGGCTTGAAGCCTTCTTATTCATACAAGTGGGGACTCCCAACAGTCCTCTTACACTTAAGGAACTCGACTGCCTAGAACTGAAGATAACAACAACCCTACTTGACTTGCTCGACTCCCCTTGGAATCATCAATGTGGGCCTTTGTACTCTGAGATGTTGATGAAGAATTGGAGAAAGTGGTCATTAATGAAGGAGAAACCCCTCCTATAAGTCCTCATCCATATTTCCTTGAGTTTGGCTGTCACTTTGCTCATAAATTCTTGGTCCTTGTCAAAAATTGTCCAAAAAAGCTGCAATAAACACTCATTAGATTACATGGCAATGTGACCATCCCCATTCACTCTATTGACATAAATATATTCAAAAACATGCACAAAACTATTGAGAATGGTGGATTAAATGAAAATAGTAAGAAGAATGAGCCCATATAGTTACCCATTTCTGGGGCTCATCATCACTTGATTCGAATTGGATCCATAAGAAATGATTAACAAAGCCATGGCTATACCGGGTCGGGACAGACTTCAAAGAATTTAAAGTAGTGATCAAGAACACCTCTAAACCAGTGGAAATGGAAACAAGTGTGGAACGACAAGGACCTCGGTCAAAGCGCGCTGGCCAAGGCCCATGGAGACTACACGGGAGGCGAAATTAGCCCCTGGGAGGCCCAGATTGGGAAGCAGAGGAGGTTTTTGATGTGCAATTAGCACTTATCATGCATTGTGCATCGAAAACTCTCAAAATAGAGAAAGCCCCAAGCACTCGGTTGCGTCAGAGCCGGGAAAATTGTGGGACAAAAGGCTAAGCGCTAAAGGCGGGACCCACTCCAAAACCGGTGGTATTGATCGAGGGCATCCATGGATGGTGAGCAGTTTTGATGGAAAAGGAGCGTTTCCACTCAGCGCCCAATGCATGGCAAGCGGAGGAGTGAGAAAATTGCCTCTCATTGCACGCTAATGGTTGAGCTAGTCAACTGTGTGGAATGAGCGAAGAACATCGGATCTAGGGGCTCCAGATCTAATGGCTAAGATAACATGGAGAAGCCAGATTTAACGAGGGAATAAGCTGCAATTTAGAAGAATTTGAGGTCCGCTTTCACTGCCAAGGTGGCGGAAGACTCATTCCATGACGTAAATGAAGAATTGAACCAACGATGTAGGCTGACACAGTTCACTGGAGGACAAGTGGCCACTCCTTGTGAGCCTAATGATGATGCTGAGAACAAGGAACTCCAAGCACAACTGCAAGTAGGCCATCTGACGAGGGTAGAAGAGGAACCGAATTGCCATGACCCCGAATGGCTTTAAAGCCATGAAAAGAGAATAGAAAGGACGAAGGAGTCGGGGACCCGAAGAGGAACAAAAACTAGAGACAGAAAAGAGAAAAAACAGTAAGGCAAAAAATGCAGAAGAACACAGTAGGGCCGAGTTGACCAAAGGCAACGCTCAGCACCAAAGAGCTTAAGGGATTCAAACCATTCTTGAGAGGATCTTTCAGATTAGAAAGGTCAAAGAGCTGGTAGAGAAGAGAGTTTGTGTACTCCAGTGGTTGGGGAATCCAAGAACCACCCTGCCAAGCCACTCTATTTCAGGAGACTCATACTGAGCTCCTTCATTATAATTCGCTACTTCAAGACACAATTAAAGAAGGCCACCACAGAGAGCTAGACCAGAGATGTAGCCCTGGAGGATAGGGTGAACTCCTTATTAATTTCTTGTGTTCTTGTTTTTTCTTACTATATTTCTCTGATGCTTTCCATTTCAAGAGTTTGTGTATTTGCAATCTGATCGATCCGTTGCTTAAATAACACAGACACACACACACCAACATATGAGTCTGTAATACCTTTTGTTAATAATTCTTTAACTGAGGTCACACATAGGGTGATTATCAGATCAAGTGGTATCAGAGCTTGAGGCTGTAAGGTTAGACAAGCTTGTGTTTGTGTAGCTGTTGAATGCTCACTAGATCAAAGCTCAGACTAGGAGAAGGAGAGTTGGTTGAAACTAATCCTGAATTTGGGAGAGTCTATCCTCGGAAGACAATGTCAGAGGAAGGTTCTGTGGGGCCAAACCCTCAATTCATAGAAAGTTTTGTAGCTATAAAGTCTATGGTAGAAGAAATGTATAGGGACTTAGAAAGCATAAGGATGAAGATTCATCAGGTTCTAAACAAGACAAAGAAGAAGATGAGTCTCATTCCCATGACCACTCAAAAGGAAAAGGGAAAGAGGAAAACTTTCTCACACCTCCTAATAGCCCCGTGCATAATAAGAAAGCATCTTTGATCAAGCTAGATGTCAAATTCGACTTGCCTATATATTATGGAGAGTTAAACGCTAAAAAGTTGGACAATTGGATTAGACAAATTGATGTGTATTATAGAGTACAGAACATTGATTCAGACAAGAGCAAAATTCAGCTAGCAAGCCTATGCCTAGGAGGCACTGCCTTAGTTTTTTGGGAAGGCAGAACCCAAGCTGACATTAAAAGACATGGTAAGACTATCTCTGTCTGGAATGACTTTGTTTCTGAAATAAAAAATACTAGAGAGAAATAAAAGATCGAGAGAACCAACCTCTAAAGTAAAAGTAGATCCTTGAGACGGTACCTTCTAGAACTTGCTGCACACGTCTTTTGCACCTTGGCCTCTCCTCAGGCACTTCTCTCAGCAGCTTTACTAACGCATCCTTTGCAGCCTTACTGATACTTAGAAGAAGATATCAAGAAACCAACTCAACTTAGAGTAAAAAGGTGCGTGAAGCTTTTATTAACTCAAAAGGAAAACTTACAGAGCATTACAATATGAGAATAAGAAATCTCAGAGTTTTGAAGCACTCAGTCCAACCATATGTGCTTATCTCTTGCCAATTTCTTATTTTATAGACTCTCCTTTTTTTTTTGGACATGACACAAAGTGGAAATAATTGAGGGTCCTGTTAGCATTTCCATAGTCCGATGGTGTCTACTCAATATTCCAATAAAATAATTCAAAAGCACACTAAGGACAATAATTCAAAGTGGAAATATTTGACGGTCCTGTCGGCATTGCCATACTCGACGATGTCTACTCAATATTCCAGTACAATAATTCAAAAATTTCAACTATTTACGAGGAATCTAAGGACTATCACCATGGTCCCTTAGGGTTGCGGTTTGAGTCATAATCATCGAACTCGTCAGAAGATTGATTCTCTTGCAGATATGCTTCCTCCATTATCTTTAGATATTTTTCTTCATAGTCTAGCTTGGTGGGGTCTTGAGCATCTTGTTACACATCCAAAAACAAAATGTCCTTCCCTTTTGAATATGTTGTTGCTGTAGATGTTGTAGCTACTTTAGAGGACTATCCTACTTCCAAGTTTATTCGATTTTGTAGGGATGATGGCTTTGGTACGGTAACTTGAATAGGTCATCTTTCTTTCTCCATCTATTGATGTAAGATGTAGGATTTATCTCAATATCTAAGAAAGAATATTTATGTGCTTTTGAAAAAGCTGCCATCTGTAGCACTAGTAGTTCTATTCCATCCAATAATTTCGATTTAAAGATATGGAACATACTAGTATCTGTTTCAATGGTGTGTTGTACCTAGATTTTTGCAGTGATCACTAACACCTTCCTTTTCTTGCCATCCAAAATCAAAATTAAATGTTGTGCATACCCTGGTTGATAATAACAGACTAATTAGACATATAGTATCTATAGTCCAATTTCCTGAACTTACTCCAACTGTGATTAGTGCCTTTTGATTCACAGAAAACTTTAAAACATGACACTTCCCTTGTGATTTGGTCAATTTTTTGATAATATGAATTTTTCAGCCAACTTTTGCATGGGAAATTCTTTTAACAACCCCAAAATGTTATTTACTTCATCCTTATTTTCTGCAAATGTGAAACTTTTTGAAAACTAATTTGCAAAAACCTGTGAAAATGGATTTGGCTCAATAGCATTCCTTATTTCTGGGCTATTAAAATCCCATGGTGTTGAAAAGATTTTAATATACCATAGAGTTCTTTCTACACATTGAGATTGCATTTCAACCTATTTCTTCTTGTAGTATCCATTCTTGATTTCCTAATCTGCAAAGGGCTTGAAGATTTCATATTGAGGAAAAGTATCTGAATGCATATAATCTGGATCTCTTCTTTGTAGATATGATGCTTCCATTTCCTCGAATAGATATAGAATTCTTAAAGTCTGTAAAAACAGACCAACTTCTATATTGATGTTAACATCATCAAGGTCCATCATCTTAGCACTTGTAAAGATTTAAAGTTCAAAATCAATACAACCAATCATCTGACAATAATTTAAAACTTGCAAGACCCAAATCATAGATTGAGTATACTGTATGGACCATAAATCATCAAGTGTTCTGAAATATAATTTGACTTTCATGTCCGGTAAAGAGTATAATTTTACCAATTCAGGATACAATCCAAGAAGGGTGCCAATATTCTTTGATTGCCAGGCTTGACATTTTTGAATCCACTGGTTTCTTCGAAGCCTGAGTCCAACTACCTTTTTTACTTCTAGATAAAGATCTTCAATATGCTTCTCGAGAATTTTAAATCTTTTTTCCAAAGTGACAAGATTGCCCTGCTGATCTGGAATATCAAAAATACTTCCTCTAACTTTTGTTTGGTTGCGGCCAATTCTATGAGCTTTATTCATTTCCCTGGTAAGAGCATCGAAAATATAGTTAGAATTTCCAGGAATCCATTCTACATCAAAATCATATTGTTGGAACTAAATTTGCCATGATAATAATCTTCCTCTTGCCATCTATCTTGATAATTTTACTGACAAGAAATATTTAAAATTCGTTAAGTCAGTCCTAATCAAGAATTTTCTTGGCGCAAGATACAATTCAAATTTTTGAATGCCATTAAATATTGCAAGACTTTCTTTTTCAGCGACAAAATAATTTTTCTGATTGGGGAGGAATTCTCCTGATGCATAGGCGCATAATTCTTCTTCTTTGTTTTCCTCTTTTATTTCAAAAAGAACAGCTACCCAAAAATCATCTGAGGCATCTGTTTGTAAAATTAACAATCCTTTTCCTAGAAGCTGCGATTTGGTAGGGACTTACATTCTTCTTTGAGATTTTTGACAGTGGCAGTGGCTTGACTAGACCAACTTGATTTTAAATGCTTTCGAATAAGAGAATTTTTTTCACATAGCCTAGGAATGTATTTATGGATGTAATTTAAAACACCTAAAAATCTCTAAATCATTTTGGTGTCTTTGAGTTCATCAGGGAACTCAACAAGCTTTGTCAGCACATGCGACTACATCTGTATATGTCCATTGATTACATGAATTCCAAGGAAATGGATATCATTTTGGAATAACTCCATTTTTTTTTTTTGAGAGGACAATACCATGAGCTTGAACTTCTTGAAAAAAATATTTCTAGATGAGCCAAATGTGTTTGTAAATCTGGACTATGGATTAAAATATCGTCAATGTAAGTTATGATAAAATCATACTTACCAAATACAAAATCCATTCTTTTATGGAAGAAAGCAAGAACATTCTTTAATCCAAATAGAACAACTCTTCATTGGAAAAATCCTGCAAGGCATGTGAATATTGTCTTATGTCTGTCTACTTCTTTAATCTGAATTTGGTAATAACTAGATTTCATATCAAATTTACTAAAGATTTTACTCTTCTGAATTTTCTACATTATTACTTCTTGAAGAGGTAAATGATAATGAAATATTTGAGTGAGCATTCAATGGTTTGCATTTAATCACCATTCTTGCTTTACCTTGAACTATTTTAGAATGATTGCGAACCAAAAATGCAGAACATGAATAATGGAAAACACTTGGTTTAATCAATCTTAACTTCAACAATTCTTCAATTTGTTTTTTGATTTCGTGTTCATTAGAAACTGTACAAGGCATTAATTTACCTTTTACTCCATTATCATGCATGGTCACAATTTCTTTCCTGGGGCTCTCCTTTTCCCAAAACTTCCGAGGGTCTTCTAAGCAGCTTTTAACTAATGGCTGATATATAGAGATTTGTTGCTGTCCATTGCGGATCTATCGATACTTTTTGTTTTGTTTTGAGAGCTTCATTTTCTTCATAAATCTATAGTACTTTCTGCCAATCTTTGGAATCATTTTTTGGCTTTCTTGTGCTGCTCTTCTTTTGGCATTCTCTTCTTACTTCAAAGTCTGCAAATTTTAATCTCGGAATAGAGATTGCTTGTTTTTTGAAATTGAGGATAACTTTATCTTCGCTAATAGTCATGGGCAAAACAGAATTGATAAATGACATAACCAGAACTAAACTGGCAAATGGGTCGTAATGTTGTATAGCAGATATCTTGATAATCTTCCCACTTATTTTTAAAGAAATGTTATGCACATAGTGAGTAAGATTAACTGTACCTCCGATTGTTTCTGAAATCAAGATATTCTGGAGAGGTTTCCATAATCCTTTAAACAACAATGGTCTGGCAAGATTGTTTGAGCCACCGGTATCAATAAATGCATCAAGATCTATGCAAATATTTTTGACCTGCACGAAGACTAGTATATACAAGAGATTATTTGTTTTTAACATTTTCTTCAAGAAATTTTGTTCTGTTGGAGGGTCAAATTCAAGAACTTGCATTGAAGATGTTTGTCCAATATTTTCCTGATATGGACAAAAAGAGTTTAACTGAGGGAGAATAGGGATAACCTGTTTTCCTTTGTCTTTCTCTGGTGGGGGAGACCAACATAATGCTTTTGTTTCACTGTTTTTAACATTGTCTATGTCAATCTCAAATTCTTCACTGTAATAAAGTTCTTCTTCTTCATCTTCAACTGAAAATTCATTAGTAGAATAATCATAACAAATATTCATTTTCTGAATGGAATTGAATAACTCTTCATGTTCTGAAAAAAATGCATCAGTTAATATATATACATCTGATGGTTCTTCTTTTAATTGTACAATAGACCAATCATCACAAAATTCTTCAATATCTACACATGCTTTCAATTTACCGTATGTGCTTTTTGGACGAGCACGAGCATAGTGTCCTTCCTGTTTGCATATCAAACATCAATTATTTTTGGTTCTCGGTTGTTTCCTCTTCTTTAGAAATCTGAAATTTTTAAAAGGTTGTTTGGGATTTTAAGTTTTCTTGGTCTTGAATTTCCCATACCTTTTATATTTTCTCCTTTTATTATATGGTGTCCATGGCAAAGCAACATGACAAACATTGGCACTAGGAGTTATATCATGTGCCTGTTTTTTCCCACAGAGATATTTTATTTTCTCTTGACACCTGAATAAAAGATCTATCCAGTAAATCTAATCTATTGTTTTGCTTTGAAGCTCAATATCTTTAGAAATCAAATCTCCTAGATTTCTTGGTAATTTTGACAGAAAAGAAATTTTCTGAACTGAATCATTTGAAAGATTTGCCTTGTAAACTTTGGCCATAAAAGCTTGACCAAAAGCTTCAAGATATTTTAAATCTTTCAATTCCATTCTAGCAAGGTCTGTAATGATTTGCTTCTTCTCATCTATTGGCTCGGGGAAAAATTGTGTTTTTAGTAGCAACTCTAGAGTAGAAAGTCTTGCCATAATGACTGCTTTTCATTATGACTCAGGAGGTCCATTCCACCAGTCCTAAACTATTCCGACCATTATTTTCTCTGCTAGAAAAAATATGGACATATTATCGAGCTTTATAGTTTCTTGCATTTCCTATAACACTTTGATCCATATTCTAATTGATTCAGTTGGATTTGTTGATTTATCCAAATCCAAAATATAATCGCTAGAATTAGAAGAAAACAGATCTTCTTCTATTCTAGGATATTTTTGGACTTATTAACAAAATTTGCTTTTTGGATTGATGGCATGATAAAAGATGGAAACTTAGAAGTTGAATTTTCAAGAGTCACTATTTTTGCTTTCGTTTTTCTTGGCCGCTCTGGAATAGACTCTATTTTCATTGGTCTGAAAGGTGTTTCAGAGGTGCTAGCTTCTATTTCTTCTAAATCCCAAAAATTTGGGGTCGACATATCTATAGAAAAATTTGAGCTTTGAGTTGCTTTAGATTTTCTTCTTCTTTTCTCTTTCTGCATCCTTGCCTCCTTCTCGACTCTTTCTTCTTGTTTTTCATCATGTAAGAGCTTGATATTGGCTAGGATGAGCTCATGTTGTGCACCCAAATCATCTATAGCATTTTCAACATAAGAACACCATGTGGTAATATAAATACCAATTTGATACAATTGGTCTAAATTGTTTGGATTTGAGGAGTTGTGTTCAACTAAAGGGACACAATCAAATCTTGTAGGAGGTTACTTTGAGGAGTACGAGGTAGTAAAGAATTTCGTTTTTGGTGGCCATTTGCCTCCTTTTACAAAGTGACAATTAGCATATTGTCGTTCTTCAACTGGGGCTATCTGGGAACTAGAAATTCTAAACATCTTATTTACAACAAGAAAATGCTTAACTTTAGGTATATACAATTCATTTGAAGATACCATAGGTTGACTAGAAGTGTTGGCTGTTTGGGCAGAGGATTCTATAGATTTTGAAACCGGTAATACATATTTTCTCAGATGAATGATGGGTCACGGGGTGGAAGGCTTTTCTTGAAGTATTCTTATTTTACCTTCTTGCAACGAAGCTCTCCTTGTCAGGCTCCCTAGTTTCTTTTCATCAGCTAAAGACTTCTATTGAAAATACCAGTCATTTGGTAAACTTATAGAATCATAAGACACTCCCTCTACTTGTCCATTCTTAAAACCAACTGACACACAATCTCTAAGCACTGGCTGTTGTAACTTCATATGGACTGTATTAGTCAACTGGAAGGATGCATGAATTATTACAGTTCATCAACCATCTGTAATCCTTGAACTCCTACCATAAGTTTCGAACAATCCTTCAGATGAGGATCCGTAAGACTCATAGAGTAATAAGGGAAAATCGTTCGATATTGACAACCTATAGATAGGTTACCAACAATGGTACCTATTCTAGCATGATCATAGTTCTGGTGTCGAGCATCAAAAAATTCAGACATGCACGGAGTATTTAAGCCATGTGTAAACAAAGGAGCCAAACCTATCCTTATACCTCCAAAATGTAAATAGGAATATTTTTTGTCTTTTGCATATTGGCAAATTTTTTTCATTTCTTCAGTGGTAAACAAAGAAAGAGATACAATCTATACAGAAGGACCTGATATTTTGATTTTAACTTCCACTTATTTTAGAAGCATTTTCTTCTAAAAGATATTAGAGAGAGGAGTTTTATAAACATCAGCTGCATGAAGAGTTGTAGGATTCCAACTTTTAGGATTCTCTACTATCTCTAATTCTTTTTCAGAATCGATTTCCTTTTCAAGAGATCTAGAATTTACTTCAGTAACAACATGTATTTCTAGAGTTGAAAAGGATGTGATTAAACTAGCCATTAAGAACGTTGGAGGGCTCTTATACCAGAGAGAAATAAAACTCCTCTCTCTAATATCTTTCAAAAGAAAATGCTTCTAAAAGAAGTGGAAGTTAAATCAAAATCTCAGGTCCTTCTATACAGATTGTATCTCTTTCTTTATTTACCACTGAAGAAATAAAAAACTTTCACCAATATGGAAAAGACAAAAAATATTCCTATTTACATTTTGGAGGTTTAAGGATAGGTTTGGCTCCTTTGTTTAGTTAAATACTCCGTGCATGTCTGAAGTTTTTGATACTCAACACTAGAACTATGATCATGATAGAATAGGTACCATTGTTGGTAACCTGTCTACTGGTTGTCAATATGGAATGATTTTCCCTGATTACTCTATTAGTCTTACGGATCCTCATCTGGAGGATTATTGGAAACTTATGGTAGGAGTTCAAGGATTAGAGATGGTCGATGAAAGTGAATTTTTATATGTAATAATTCATACATCCTTCCAGTTGACTAATACAATCCATATAAAGTTAAAACATCCAGTGCTCAGAGATTGTGTGTCAGTTGGTTTAAAAAGTGCACAAGTAGAGAGAGTGTCTTATGATTCTATAGGTTTACCAAACGACTAGTATTTTAAATACAAGTCTTTGGCTAATGAAAAGAAACCATGAAGTCTGACAAGAGGAGCTTCATTGCAAGAAGGTAAAATAAGAATACTTCAAGAAAAGCCTTCCATCCCGCGACCCATCATTCGTTCAAGAAAATATGCATTACCAGTCTCAAAATCTACAGAATCCTCTGCCCAAATAGCCAGCGCTTCTAGTCAAACTATGTTATCTTCAAATGAATTGTATATACTTGAAGTTAAGCCTTTTCTTGCTATAAATAAGATGTTTAGAACTTATAATTCCTAGATAGCCCCAGTTGAAGAATGGAAATATGCTAATCATCACTTTGTAAAAGGTGGAAAATGGCCACCAAAAATGAAATTATGTACTAACTCGTCCTCCTCAAAGTTCCCGCATACAAGAAGTTGGTGCTTCCTTATCTAGTGGGTGTCTGAAGAAGGCTTGTGGTTGGTGCATCCTCAAAGTTATTGCTTCGATAAATCCAAGGAGCTGCAAGTTACTATTTTCAACAAATTCATGAAGTTGGTGCTTCACATAGTGCTTCTGGTGTTGATCATGTGTCTACAAAAGGAGGGAGTTGGTGCTTCTTACTAGTGGATGCTAGCAAACAATCAAAGGGAGTTGGTTCTTCCTATGAGTGGTGAATCAAAAAAAAATTGATGTAATAGTGTAGGTTCTCTTATTTTACATCAATAACAACAACAAGCTTTGGTGGCTTCTTTTCGAAAAGGGTTTCTGCGTAAAACACCCTTTTCTCATGTGTTTATTTTTAATGATGTGTATGAGTTTATGGGTTGATATGGTTGTTGTTATGGTTTGTTAATGGTTTCTCTCATATGGATTGTTTCCTAGTTTGAATGAAAAATAAATTTCCATAAAAGTTAAAATTAGCCTTAATATTGATTCAACCCCCCATCTCAGTATTAACATTGTTTCAAAAAATTAGTATCAGAGAAAGATTTAATTAGGAATAGATTAATCGATAGAAGGTAGATCAAGGGGCAATAATGGCTAATCAATTTTGGCTAATAGCAGAAGGATTTCCATTTTTAAATGGATCATACTATGAGCTTTGGAATATCAGAATGGAAGCCTATTTCATGATAGTAAATGAATACATTTGGATTTCTGTGATATATGGAGAGAGGAATGAGTTCAATACAATATCCAATGAAATCATCATGAAGGGGTTGCCTAGGCTAGATGCTGATAAAGTGAGGCATTGTGAGTGAGAAAAGGAAATGTTGGACAAATTGCAATGTCTATATGGAGGAGAAAGGTATTATCTCAAGATGAGGTCGAAGAACCTTACTTTTCAAGCAGTGAACTTGAATATGTGAATGCCATTGATAATGAGAAGAAGAGAAGAAAGAAGAAGACAAAAGAGTCTTAAAGCAAAGATGCTCGAAATATTGAAGATCCTTCTTCGAATAGGGAAGTTTTTGCTTATCATTCTCGAGAGGATGATGAAGACTCTAAAGAGAGATTATGTTTCTCTGAAGGTAAGATATTGTTATGTGATAAATATAAAGAAATAGGTGATTTAGCCACTATATGCACATATTCTTCTTTTGAAGATAAAGATAGTTATACATCTCATTGTTGTGAAGAGAGACCTACATTTGTACTAGTAGAAAATGAGAGTACCTCAAAGGAAGAAGAGAGATCACAGGTGTGGTCATCCTTAGGAGAAAATAAGACTACCCCTAGTAGTGTTGAAGAAAGGATACCCCTTAGACCCATGGAAGACTCCATGGACATAGAGATGATTTTAAATATATGTGGTGGCTCATCCAACACCTCTGATAGCAAAGAAAAGGATCTAGATGAAAGGATCTGTTTGAGGAAGAAGTTGATCTCTACTCTAAAACAGATCAAGGAGCTCTCAGGAGCAAATCTCAAGTAAAATGAGTAGTTACATGAGTATGAGCTTGAGAGAGAAGTGGACAAAAACAACAGTTGATATTAATTCACAAAAAGAAGATGCTGGTACGCTGAATGGGATGTTGACCAGCCAGGGAAATGATTGAGAAGCTTACTGTGAGAGACTACAAAATGAAGTAGTCTTGTTGAGACATGACTTAGAAAGGAAAAATGAAGAGTTGTCACAATATGAGAAGGTCTAGGAGAGAAGAAAGGCTTTGAATGAGATGATTGTTAAGCAGGGATCCCCTCTCATCAAATATGGTTTGGGTTTCAAAGAAAAATAAAGCTCGAAGAAGGAAAAGGTTGGAAGGTCAACCACCCATGTAACGGTAGTTGGAAATTCCAACAACAACAAAGGAAAAGAAGTTTTTGGATCATAGCATCAGAAAGGAAAGCATCGACAACAAGAAAAGAAAAGGCAACAACATAATGGTAAGCACCAACAATGAGGAGAGAAACAAAAGAGAGATAAGGAACAACAATAAGGAATGAAAGGCAGTAATGCAAACTTCCATGGAAGGTATATGAAGAGCCAAAAAATGTCCCTTCCCCTCCAAGAAGAATCACTCAAGGTAAAGGTTTCTTCAGTCCTCAAAAGCCCTTTTACAGGTATTGTTTTTCTTGCAATAATTTTGGACATAAATCCATGGGTTGTAGACGGTATGCAAGAAAAAAAGTGTGTGGAGCAATACCAGGAGAAGGCATGAGTTAGAATGTTGCAGATATGAGAAGAAATGGCATTCTTATGAGCATATGCATGCAAGTTTAATAACTAGGGATTTTAAGACATCAAGAAACAATGGAGGCATAGAATACAAGTTTGTCTTCAATGCTTTGTGTTAAAAGACAAAGATGAAAAAGAGGAGAAATAAATCAGAAGAATGATCCTCCTACTCTTGTAGCATACCCAATTGTAAGGAAAAAAGGAAGCAAGATGATTTGGATGAAAAAAGAGGAGTCGAAGTAAAATATTCCTCTAGCCATGTGCATGGAAGAGAAATCCCAAACATGGGAAAAGAAGAATCTGAAAAGTAATGCTTTTGCCAAGACTCACCCATTGAAGGTTTGGAAGAAGAAGGAAGAAGATATGCTCAAGGGGAGTAGATCCTCTATTTCTCTTTAGTAAAAGAAGAGAATGGCCCCAAGGGAGGATGAATAATTTATATGTAGTAAGCTAGAAGGAAAAGACAGAGAGGTGCATCTGATTGTTGAAGGTATGGTTGAATCCCCTTGTTGATTACAATGATGAATTTGTTTATTTTGAATGTATCAACATGTAAGAGAAAAAGAGAGTGCAACAAGTTTGGTTTCACGTGGAGTACAAAACATACTTTATTTTGTGAAAAAAGGATGAGTTGTAGTAGAAGTGTGGAATGATAGGAAGCCCATAGTCAAGTTAGGTCTATATGATCAGTACCCATGCATATGCAAGGAAGAAACTATAGGAGATCAAAGAGTATTGACTCACGGGGAGTTGCTTTATTTAGTAGTAGAAGGAAACAATGGTCAGCCTCAAGAAGATATACTGTTGAGCAAATGAAATGTTTGCACCTTTGGTAGAATATTATTATTTCATTTAAGTTGTGAACTTGATTATGCCTAGTAGTCTTATGTTCATAAACACACTTGGTATAAGTTGTGGGGGTACCTCAACTTTCAATTCTCTATGTCATTTGATAGTTTGAGTTCGTATGGGGTAACCTTTTATACAAATGGGCACTTGTTTTTATCTATTGGAACTTTCTTGATACATAGCATCCAATTTGTATCAATTCATTGGTGAAATTGGTATTATTGAAGAAACAGTCCCTATTGTAGAAGTATGATCTCAGGGGGAGAAGAAGTGGTTAAAATTCTCAAGAGAAGTGAGAATAGAGGATGCGGTAGCAACATCAGTGAAAAAGAAGCCTAATGTATCACTAGTGATTGGTATTTTCAGAAGCAACAATACCATGAGTAATTTTAGTTGGTATCAATTCATTTTAATTCATACAAAAGATGAATTAGTGGAGAGAGTACTTAACCAGTAGCCTAAGGCATTCAAAATTGGAGAAATTCAAAGAAGAGGATGTATATGTTCAAGGGGAGCATATCACATATGTCTAGTTTATAGAGTAGACCCAACAATACGCAAGTAACCAGCAAGCTCGCAAGAGTCTCAAGATTAGATGGAGAAATCCATTCCGGTCTGTCTAGATGTCTTGATGGAATAAGCCCCCTCTAGCAACGATGGGAAAGCTGAGGCGTGTGAGGTAGGTACGAGGTAGTTCGGCAGAGGTTCCTTTGTGTTGGGCTCCAGCCCATGTTTCGTTGCTTCATTCTTCCCCCAAAATCAAGTTGAGGCTATTCTCTCTCTCTGGTTCCGACTTTGGAAAGGTTGGGAAGATCTGTCTCAAAGAAGGTGCTAGCTTCATAGATATAGATTGGTTTCTCCCATGGTTCGAATCACTCCGAAGGAAGGTGATAGCCTTGTAGATTCGGAAAGACAAGCAAGAGCCTAGATGATTTCACACATCGAAGAAAGAAAGTGAATCGTTTGGCAGACTTGTCTGATTATAATCTCTGGGACAACAATCAGTCCTTGAAGAGAAGTCTATAAACAAGAAAGCACATCACCAGCTAGTACCTCATCATTGGCAATCGATGATTGCATGGGGAAGAAGAATCAACTTGTAAGCCATTTTAAATTGATGTCAAAGGGGGATAGAATTATTGGAGAAGCTCTGTAGAAGTTGTGATGGCCCGTACGGAGGAGAGAAATCCATTGGTGGCTGATGTAAGGGAAGTGTGGAAGAAACATCAGGATTGGCCATCAAAGTGTTGATGTGATGAGGTCTTGCCATTGATTCCAAAGGGGTAGATTGTTGGACAATTGGAATTGTCTATTTCGCTAGTGGCAGTAAGTGTGTTGGCATTGATACTAACAACCATGTTGGGATATGAAGTTGGCAGTTGCATTGCATGACATTTAATAAGTGTGTTGGCATTGATGTCAACCAGATCAACATGGATGTACGTGTGGCAAGAAAACATTTATGTCCACTAGGCTAGTTGTGATGCAAATACATGCTAGAATTGATGTGCTTGATGTGTCAAGCTCAAGGGGAGTCCTATAGTTGTTTCAGTTTTTGGTATCACCATAGTAGCAGGCTTATTGGAGAAGCCATAAAATGATGACTATGGTGGTTGGGAGTCCTATGGTTGCTGCAGTCTCTAGTAGAGAATCACCGTAGTAGTAGTAGGCCTATTGGAGAAGACATAAAATGATGGCTATGGTGGTTGGGAGTCTAGTATTCTAGGAACAACAAGAAGAGTCAAGGTGAAAAGAATGGCAAAGAGTTTGCAACCATTTTTTAGGTAGAAAATTCAGTCAAAGCCTACATCGGACCTTATCCAATGGAAAGTTCTTTAAGTTAGGGTCTAGAAGTCCTTAGAAGCGGGCCAAATTTCAGAACTAAAGGAGTAGGACAATTTTCAGAACTTTGGAATATCAAAGGTAGGAAGTCCTTAGAACCTTGGAATATTTGAGGTTGTAATATTGGAAATCTAAATATCAGAGGGCCATGGTCCCATGAACCGATTCTCGAAATTTTGGGTATTGGAAGGGTTGAGCAAGCCAAACATCGAAACCCTAAAATTTCAGAAGGTTTGTCATATCAGAACATCGTAGTAGATGAAATCAGAAGCACACTGAATTATCAAAATTTTTGAGGTTGGGATCTCCTAACTTCTTAATAATATGATTCCTTAAAAAATTCTAAGGTTGCGAGGAGCTGAGATTAACAAAGAAATTCATTGAAAAACCAAGGTTTTAGGGGCATTTTCTCTCTCCTCCAATGGGACGTATGGCAGCATTTGATTAGACCTAAGAAGTTGATGGTGGCAGATGATGTCAGCAGGATGTAGCAGTCAAAATTAGCACTATTGGGTGACCTAATGGGGGAGATTCATGTGACACATGTCACCACTAAGGAGGATCCATGTGGAGATGATGACAACAACAAGAAATCATCTCGGAGGTTGGAATATCAGAGGAAGGAGATTTTGTAACTTCATTCTAATTGAAATTAAAAAAAAAATATGATACAGGGGGCTTCTAATGTAGATTTGCATTTGGTCATGGATACCCAAAGAACCAAGGGTGCAGAACAAGGCTAACACCTACATGCTATGGAGCATATCGGAGGATGAGGATTCCGTAATAGTGTTGTAATTTTCTTTCAAAAATATTACGATACTAGGGAGATCCAATGTGTTTACACTTAGCTCAAAGTCCCATCATATAGCTTCCCAAATCCTCCCCTTCCAATCTCTTTGTTGGAGATATTAGTGGTTATCTCCAAGGCCTAGAAACTGGATATTATTGGAAGACCAATCAAACTCTTTAGATAATTTCCATCAAAGTCATCTAGGATAGGTTTCATTGTGTAGTAGGAGAAATTCTAACTTCAATACCAATGAGAGAACTTTATTTTCATTGTTTTTCTCCATAAAATGAATCTCTACGATACACTGGTTACGATAAAGAAAATATCTGGAAATTTAAGTAAATAAAATCTAACTTACTCTAGACTTATTAAAATTTTTTGACATAAAAGTTAAAAATTAATTTCTCACATAGCCAATTCTATAAGTTTAGATATATGGTTATGCATAAAAAATGAATTTTACTATCCATAAATGGATATTCACAAGATAATTGGTAAAATAGTTACAATATGTGAAGAAAATGAACTTATATGTGGACAATCGAGGATTCTTGCAAAAGTAGGCAAGATTCACACAGATAACATGGAATATTTATCAATTGAACTCTAATCTAGGTTGATAGATCCATTATCTCCATGTAAATGTACTCCTACCTAACACATAATTAACCATTGGCCCCAAATTGTTTAAACTTTGTAAAATGAGCATGATAGCAAGGACGACCAAATGGTTTGAGGTGGGTGACAATGAAATGAATCTTGCTAACAAAATAATTTTGTAGGGAAAGGTAGGGGAAAGTTTTCTGAAGACCTCCATTCTAGAGAGCCTATAATCCTCCTTCCCATTGTAAACATCAAAGACTAGAAACATAAGAAACAAGAAATCATCCTTCATTCATTCTTGCAGGGTTAATTAGGGTGGAAAATGATGATGGGCTAGAGAAATTCACAGTTGGTCTTTGAGATAAAGCTTCAATGATGGGCTTCCCCTCTACAATAAAATGGCATATTTCAAGCACTAGATAACGATAACGATGCCACCATTCCTTGTGTACCAAGATTTGAATATGACTTATTATCATGTCACTATGTTTAGAGGCCCTTTCTAGTACAGTCCACTACTAAAGAGAGTTGTAATGTTATTTGGCATGAATATTTTAATTTGTCAAATTGCATCAAAATAAAAATAAAAATAAAATAAACTTCTCTCTATCTATTCTTTTAATGTCACTTAGAATGAACATTTTGACTTGTCAAATTACATAAAAAGAAAAATAAAATTAATTAATTAAAGTGAAAATATTTTTACTGTGTTAAGAAAGAAGGTAAAAAATAAAAACAACCTCACGGTAGAACACATGGTATTCATGTGGAATATAAGTTCTTTAAAGAGGGAGATTAAATCATCCTAGATCTATCTTAACTCCAAATCTACTAAGTAGCAAAATCTCCTAAAAGACAAACCTCTTTAAAAAAAAAAGAATTGATCGGTCATCCAAAATTAAAATAAATCTAAACTAATTCAAATAATAATAATAATAAAACTTAAATAATAATAAAATACAAATACAAAAAGTACCCTTACAATGATTACATTTCATATCGCATGTCATTCATGGTGGCTATTACTTCATGACTTAAAAATACTAAACATATCGATTTTTGCATTCCCCTAATAATAACTAGGGTAATAGTCTATTACAATCAAAATAATAATAATAATAACTACTAAAATGAGTGGAGTGACTAAACACAGTTACAGTGATGGTGGTGCAGGATGTCGCAGTCACTAATCCAAAATTAAAATAAATCTAAACTAATTTAAATAATAATAAAACTTGCATAATAATAATAATAAAAAAAATAAATTGAGTTAGTTATAATAGATGGCATGGAATAGCTCTGCATCTAAAACCTAATGGCGACCAGGAGGTAAAGCGGTGGGGAGAAACCAAGATAGTTAAAGGTGTACAAAAAAGAGAGTAACAACAAAAGACAAGCAGGGAAACCAAGAGCAACAGTCATGACGAAAGCGGTCATGAAGGGAGAGATCCCCTCCTACTGAGATGCTGTAGTAGGAGGACAAAATAGTCAGCCAACAGCAGAGAAGAAAAATGAAGGACCTGTCTTAGGAGTGACTTGGAAGGCGAGCATAAGCGGAAAATGTCTGCCATGTGCAGAGGAGAAACCATGGTTCGTAATCCTGCCAAATAAGCTGGAAAAATTACATAAGCTATATGAAGGATCGTGCCATGATCTACAAGTTTGTTGGAGTTTGGCCGTCTGAAAAAGACCTCACCAGATGGATTCAGCAAAAGTGGCAGCCCATAGGACACATCGAGCTGACGCTAGGAGCAAAAGGCTTCTTTACGGTAATCTTCTATAACCTGCAAGACAAAGAAAGAGTATTTGAAAATGACCCTTATTTTTACTATAATGCAGATCTATTCATGAGATATTGGGAAGAATGGTATAACCCTGATAAGGAAAAAAATTTAGCAACACCAGTATGGGTTAGATTATTTGGTTTACCAATGGACTTCTGGGACCCAGAAATTTTGCAAGGGAAAGGAAACATGATAGGGAGTTTTGTGAAAATAGCAGAAACTACAAAAAAAGGTAGGTACACTTCGTATGCTAGGATATGTGTATACATGAATATTACTAACCCGATCCTAGATACAATGAAGTTAGAGTACCAGGAGGAAGTTTTGCAGTGAACCTTGGACTATGAACATATACCTTTTAGATGCCGTAGATGTCATGAATATGGACACCTAATCAAAGAGTGCCCCATTACAGAGGAAGAAGATGAGAGGAAAGGAAAGCAACTGCAGAAAAAACAAATAGATTCGGAAGGATTTCAGGGGGTAAAGAGTAGAAAGAGATCCACCAAAGAAAGCTCAGAGGAAGGAAAGAAGGTATTGCAAACAAACCCAGGAAAATCAAATAGCTTCGAAATCCTCCAAAAAGAAGGAGAAGATGAGGATCAAACCATGGAATACGAGGAAGATAAAGGGAAAGATAGTAGCTCCAGTAGCGAAAGGACCCATACGAAGAGGAAAACATAGAGTGACACTCCAGAAAGAGGCAAAGAAGAAGAAGAACAGATAGAATACATGGAGAGAGAAATGGAGATAAATAGGGGGGAAGACTTAAGTATAGAAAAAGAAGCCCTTAGAAAGCTATTAAATGAATGGAGAAACTTGGTTGAGTGATTCATTCCCAAGGACCAGAAAAGACTCTATGTGGAAACATTCCAACAAGATCAAGCTAAACAGGAAAAAGGCAAAACATCGACTGAACAACATCTGGAGAATTAGAAAGACAGTTGACCAGACCAGCAAGGACAAGTAAAAGAAGGAAAAAGGAAACGAGGATGGAAAAATAGTAAAGATTTCATACAATTAATGGGGGAAATGTTAGTGAACATAAGGAGAGTAGTTCCGCTTTCAGCGGTGTTTCAAAACCTCAAACAAACCCCTCAACGATATTGACATCTTGGAATATAATAGGTCTTAATAGTAAAGGGAAGCAAAGACATCTAGTAGAATGACTGAGAAAAGACAAACCACATATTATGCTTCTTTAGGAAACTAAAATCTCAAGACAAAAGATGGAAGAAATTTTAAATAAAATTAAACCTAGATATGAGCAAGTAACCATAGATGCTAAAGGAAGTGCGTGAGGGATAGTAGTCATCTAGAATCCAGCAAAAGACATAACAGACTGGTGGATAGGAATGCCTATAATCCTTACAAGAAAGTTTAGACTCATAGGGAAAAGTGAATGGTTTTTAGTTTCAGCAGTCTACAGGCCCCACACCCCAGTAGATAGCGACTTATTTCTCACTCATATGAAAAAGCTTCGGAATATGCATCAGGAACAGAGATGGATTATGGCAGGAGATTTCAATATGACAGCATCCAAAGAAGAGAAGAAATGAGGAGTACAGAGGGAAGACATGGAGATGGAGAGATTCCAAGATGTGCAAATGGAATTAAGGTTGGTGGACATTCCAAATATCGTGACCTAAAGGTTACGAGCCTTGCAAAGCTACCAAACTACTTTTACTCGACACCATTAGGATTTATATCATAATTCATAATGGGTACACGAACAATAATGGGATGTAGCACCCCTAATCCCTATATAGGGATAGGGGTACTATATCCCATTAACAGAAGAGGTGCGAGCAAACAAATAGCGTCAAGACTAGATATATTTCTAGCCTATGAACAATTAATAGGAAAGGACATCTGCTATGAAGCTTCCATTCTCCCATCGATAGGGTCAGACCATTGGCCTATTAAATTGGAGATTTCTATGAACCCTCAAAACAAAATAAGGCAATTTCGATTCGAGGCCTTTTGGCTAAGAGATCCGAAATTCATAGACAAGATGAAAACTTGGTGGCAGGAGAGTAAAACTGGCATGGAAGGTAGAAACAAAATGCATACGTTTTCAAATAAGACTAAAAGACCTAAAAGGAAAAATTAAAAAATAGAACAGAGAGAAATTTGGTAACATCCAAAAAGAGAAAAAAAACTACAGATAAGAATGGAGGGAATCCAACAACAAATCAAAGAGGGAGGAAGAAGTGAGGTGCTGGCAGAGGAGAAAGGGAGGGTGATTAACCAAATAGAGGAAAGAAGAAAGTAGGAAGAAATTCTGTGGAAACAAAAATCACGAATCCAATGGTCGAAAGAAGGGGAGAAAAATTCAAATTTTTTCCAGAAAGCAATGTTGAATCATAGACAGCACAATAGAATCTTTTCACTCAAGGACAGTCAAGGGAACATGGTACTTCAACAAGAAGAAATGGAGAAGCTACTGGTAGATTACTTCAAAGAGATCTTAACAGAACCTAATATACACAGGAGGACAAAATTACTAAGGCGTGCCAATATATTCGTAAAAAAGTGACCAGATAAAAAAATCTAGCTCTACTGAGGGTGATCACAAAATAAGATGTGGAGGAAGTGGTAAACAAAATGGCGATGAACAAGGCCCCAAGGCCTAATGGATTTACTATTGAAGTTTACCAAGCCTCCTGGAGTTTCATGAGCCAGGACCTCGTGGAACTTGTGGAAGAATCAAGATGCACAAAGCACATGGATACGGCCCTAAACGCCACATTCCTTGTTCTGATTTTGAAAATGGAGAATATGGAAGAACCCCAAGGATTCAGAACAATATATCTATTTAATGTAGTATATCAAATACTAGCTACAATAATGGTAAACAGACTTAAACCAATCTTACCTGACCTCATTTCTCAGGAGAAAATTGGTTTTTTTAAGTGAAGACAGATAACGGATGGTATAGTAGTTGCTCAAGAGGTAATACAATCATTGATTAAATCCAAATGCTAATAAAACTAGATTTGGCAAAGGCTTATGATCATCTAAGTTGGGAGTATCTGCGGGGCATCCTTCAGGCTCATGGCTTTGACGAGAGATGGGAGAAATGGATAATGTCAATGGTGAGCACCACGGTGATGTCAGTTATGCTAAATGGAACCCCTTTGGAAGCCTTTAACCCCATGAAAGGGCTTAGACAGGGTGACCCCCTTTCCCCATTTTTATTCATTCTAGTAGTAGAAGCTCTAAGTAGGCTGGTGAAAGCGCGTCTAGCCAATGAACAGTTAAAGGGACTGTGAATTTGGGGTAATGAAATCCATATAAAACACCAGAAATTCGTAGATGATGTAATGATCTACGTACAAGCCACTCTTAAGGAAACCCAACATATCCTGAAAATTCTATCCGAGTTCACAAAAGCCTCAGGGACAAAGATTAACAATGAGAAATCAGAAATATTCTTCTTTAACACTCAGATCGCATTCCAAAGATTCTTGACTAGAACAATTGGATGCAGGGTAGGAAGCTTCCCAGAAACGGATTTGGGCATAATGCTCAATGAGTATCAGTACAGAGTAGTGAACTGGGGACCTTGTTAACACCCAGGTTGTTCCCTTTGACTCCCAAGGGAATACGGCCGGGGTAACCACTAACCAATCTTTGGATTACAGCTTCTAGCCCAACTGTAATTAGAAAGGGCTCTCTCTTTAAGGTTTGTCTCTGTTCTGTGGAGATTTTAGGCTAGTTATGAAATAAGGGTTTTGGTTT
>APFE030478412.1:0-23937 GCA_000404065.3 Pinus taeda
AACCCAATTCACTCTATTAGCATAAATATAATCAAAAACATGCAATAAACTAGTGAGAATGGTGGATTAAGTCGAATTAGGAGGTTGAATGAGCCCATATAATTATCCATTTTTGGGGCTCATCACCCAGCCTTTCAAGTCTCTTTTCCTCATGTGCGTGGGCGCCAAGCCATGCAAGAAATCGAGCAGTGTGGACCATTCGGTGGTTAGATGATTCGGCACCTCAATGTGTTTCCATCCTGCCCAAACAGAGTTGTTCCAGCGTGAAATATCCCACAGCGATCGCATTCCCTCTCTGTCCATCCAGCAATGCAGCGTGCTAATGGAGGCTTTGTCTTCTATTGGATCCTTATTCATGATTTTGTCAGTCAAGATGTTGATTTTTTTGCCGTTACCTAGGATCCAATAGGAGTGCGTAGTAATTAGAAGGGCAACTTTAGCATACAATTTAAGGAATGCCGAGTTAGGCAATTGAATCACATTTTCTAGACATCTAGATCGAGGTCGTCTGAAATATTTTTTCCAGAAAGCCAATTGGGCCCAGCCAGGCTTGGGCGCAATGATCCTCCAAATAATCTTTGCTGCCATTGTCACATTCTGCTGACAGAGATTTTTGAAATTTAGACCACCCTCCCATAGTGGCTTGGAAATGGTTTCCCAACTGATAAGGGGAATCTTGTTTTCATTCTGTTTTCCTCCCTTCCAAAAGAACCTCCGTATGTACTCTTCCATTTTTTTTTAAATGGTTGCTAGAGCGAGAAGCCCAACAAATTGAAATAAAGGGAGGCTGGTAAGCACAGATTTAATTAAGACTGATTTGCCAGTAGTATTGAGCCAGGAGTAACCCCAGGGTTGAATGTTAGACTTGAATTTTTCCAGCTGAGGGAGTTAGTCTTTGCTTGCAGGTCTCTTATGAGATACAGGGAGACCCAAGTATTTAAAAGAGGACCAAGAAGAGGAGGCTGCAAAACCCAAACATCTACATATGGCAGAGAGAAATTTGGGGGTGGTATTCCAGCTGAAGATGTGGCATTTGCTCTTATTAACAATGCTACCTGAGGCCTCACTGAATTCATCCAAAACCGCTTTAAATTTTGAGGCAAAGGAGAGAGAGGCAGAACCCAAAAGCAAAGTGTCATCCACAAACAAGGCGTGATTTATGTTTTTGACCCCTCTTGCAATACACAGTGCATTAATATCTTGATCTTGCATCTTTTTGTCTAACAGGAAGCTGTGAACAGAGGCTTGGATGACAAAAAGCAGAGGGGATAGAGGACAACCCTGCCTAAGTCCTCTCGAAGCTTTCTAAAAATCAAATTAAAAATCAGTGTTTTTTTTTTAATTTGATATTTTTGTTTTTTTTATTTATTACATTTTTATTTTTTATTTTTTTTTAATATAGTTTTTTATTTTTTTGTACGTTGTTTTTATTTTTGTTTTTTTAATTTATTTTAAAAATTGCTTATTAATTTTTTGTTTAATGTTTGTAGTTTTTGTATGAGGTTTGGTTTTTTATTTTTTAATTTTTTCTATTTCATTTATTTTTAAAAATTGTTATATATTATATATAATATAATATTATATTATATATTTAAAGGGAAAAATTATTGTTTAAAAAAAAAATTTGTTTTACATTTTTTTTTAAGCATGTTTTTCTTAAGGAATTTAGACTTCTGTGATCCATAACATTGTTTAGAAATTTTTTTTGGCGAAATCACATAAAAACTCTTTTGTCGACGCGTTTCGAACCAACCAGTGTGGTTCATCGTCAGGACAAGATGAAAAACCAATCCAGCTTAGCTTGTTAAATAGTATGTGCAGAGACTCCAACGGCTATATTCCCAACGGCTAATTTTTGACCTACAGACCCCAGTCAAACTGATAATATTCTTGTTATATTTAATTATTATTATTTTTCGAAACTAGTTAACTATGAACCACACTGGTTGGTTCGAAACGCGTCGACAAAAGAGTTTTTATGTGATTTCGCCAAAAAAAATTTCTAAACCATGTTTTTCTTATCATTTATTTCTTTGTATTTTTTTATTTTTTATTTCTTATTTTTATAGGTTAATTTTGTTTTCCTCTTTTAACATTTTTATGATTGATTTTTTTTGTCTTGTTTCTTTTTTTTTGTCTTTTTATATATTTATTTTTTGTCATTATTATTTTTATGTTTTTTTTTAATCATATATATTTTTACTTTCTTTTTTGTTTTTGTTTTTTTTGTTGTTTTTATTTTTTCTTTTATTTTTAAATTTATGTTTTCATTATTCTTTTGAAATTTTAATGTTTTTCGGAGTCATGATAAAATCTTTTATGCCATGTTTTCAAAAAATTGAAAAGAAGAAGAAGAAGAAGAAGAAGTTATTTCAACATCAACACTTTTCGTTTTCAAAGTGTTTTTTGCACATTTTTTGCACAAAAAAACGGTTTTCACTACCATTTATAAAACATGTTAAAAAATTTACCCTAACAAAAAAAAAAAAAAAAAAGTGTTATTCCAGCATCAACATATTTTATTTTCGAGTTGATTTTTCATGTTTTTTGGGATTTTTTTGCTAGAGTTCCCGTTTTGAGTTTATAGCTCTCATTTCAAAGTTTACATCGTTACATTGGGGAGTTAATAAGAGGTTTTGTGCACTTAAGCTTTTCCGGATATGCGTAGAAGTGGACCTTAGTAAAGGTTTACCAAGTCACATTATTCTAATTCATAATAATTTATAGTGGTCTCAGCATCTAGAATTTGAGAATACGACATTTAGATGTTGTATTTGTCTACAAACCAAACATCTTCAAATTCACAGGATGATGAAGCAGAGTAAAAAGAAACCCCATAAAATACTAAAAATAATGTTGAACATAATTCCCAAGAAATCATAGAAAAAAGGGGTGGAGTAGGTAGTTCCACTGGTTCCATTTTTGTCCGATGATGAAGCAGAGTAAGAAGAAACCCCATAAAATACTAAAAATAATGTTGAACATAATTCCCAAGAAATCATAGAAAAGAGGGGTGGAGTAGGTAGTTCCAGTGGTTCCATTTTTGTCCAAAAAAACAATGACTTCAACTCATCAGTAATAGAATGAGAATGATTTCTCTGAAAAATAAGAAAGCAACACCAAAATAGTTCATGCATCAAAGAGCTCGAACTCTGCTAAAGAAACTTTAGTAAATGTAGAAGATAATCAAATGGCCATTTTATCTTCCACTCCCAACTCTTGTGGATAGCGAAAAGTGGAGAAAAAGAAGCGTAGAAGAGAATAATTTGTTATTTATCTTTCTGATTTTCTTTTTCGAATACCATTTAGCATATGCAACATGTAATTTTGTTATTTTGAATAAAATTGTTGTTTTTCCAGGTACCATTTAAGGTTGGTCTGCTCGAATTATTTTTAGCATATGCAACATGTAATTTTGTTCTTTTGAATAAAATTGTTGTTTTTTCTTTCGGGAAAATTAAATAACAAAATGAATTAAAATATTAAAAAATAATTAAAAATTATTTAAAAAATAAAAAAATAAACCTTCCAAATTACAACGTCATGGTTATAGGTTGCTATTTCACATGCCTTTCTAAAACGTTGCGTTAGAATCAAACTTACTAACTTCCTCGATTCGCATGCCCATGCTTATCACCCAACCTAGCTAGTTTTCCTAATATATGATTCATTCAGATGATTGTTTTTATTGAACTAAATGGTAGACGACTGGAATGCTTAATGGTAAGACGAGAGCGTTAATTGGATTGGTTGCGATAGCTGGACGTTTATGCTTGCCGTGGGCAGGTGGCTGGAGTAGCAGTATGGGCACCAAAGGGCCATGAACAGGGCGATTGAAGTGGCGTCGATAATTTATTTCTATTTATGAGATACAGGGAGACCCAAGTATTTAAAAGAGGACCAAGAAGAGGAGGCTGCAAAACCCAAACATCTACATATGGCAGAGAGAAATTTGGGGGTGGTATTCCAGCTGAAGATGTGGCATTTGCTCTTATTAACAATGCTACCTGAGGCCTCACTGAATTCATCCAAAACCGCTTTAAATTTTGAGGCAAAGGAGAGAGAGGCAGAACCCAAAAGCAAAGTGTCATCCACAAACAAGGCGTGATTTATGTTTTTGACCCCTCTTGCAATACACAGTGCATTAATATCTTGATCTTGCATCTTTTTGTCTAACAGGAAGCTGTGAACAGAGGCTTGGATGACAAAAAGCAGAGGGGATAGAGGACAACCCTGCCTAAGTCCTCTCGAAGCTTTCTAAAAATCAAATTAAAAATCAGTGTTTTTTTTTTAATTTGATATTTTTTTTTTTTATTTATTACATTTTTATTTTTTATTTTTTTAATAGTTTTTATTTTTTTGTTAGGTTTGTTTTATTTTTAGTTTTTTAATTATTTAAAATTGCTTTAATTTTTTGTTTAATTTTTGTAGTTTTTTTTAAATGAGGTTTTGTTTTTATTTTTATTTTTCTATTTTTAGTTTTTAAAAATTTGTTTTATATATTATAATATATATATATATATATATATAAAAAAAAATTATTGTTTAAAAAAAAAATTTGTTTTACATTTTTTTTTAAGCATGTTTTTCTTAAGGAATTTAGACTTCTGTGATCCATAACATTGTTTAGAAATTTTTTTTGGCGAAATCACATAAAAACTCTTTTGTCGACGCGTTTCGAACCAACCAGTGTGGTTCATCGTCAGGACAAGATGAAAAACCAATCCAGCTTAGCTTGTTAAATAGTATGTGCAGAGACTCCAACGGCTATATTCCCAACGGCTAATTTTTGACCTACAGACCCCAGTCAAACTGATAATATTCTTGTTATATTTAATTATTATTATTTTTCGAAACTAGTTAACTATGAACCACACTGGTTGGTTCGAAACGCGTCGACAAAAGAGTTTTTATGTGATTTCGCCAAAAAAAATTTCTAAACCATGTTTTTCTTATTATTTATTTCTTTGTATTTTTTTATTTTTTATTTCTTATTTTTATAGGTTAATTTTGTTTTCCTCTTTTAACATTTTTATGATTGATTTTTTTTGTCTTGTTTCTTTTTTTTTGTCTTTTTTATATTGAATTTTTTTTTGTCACTTTTATTAATTATGTTTTTAAATATATATATTTTACTTTCTTTTTTGTTTTTTGTTTTTTTTGTTGTTTTTATCTTTCTTTTATTTTAAATTTATTTTTCAATTATTTTTTGAAATTTTAATTTTTTTTCGGTAGCATGATATAATCTTTTAATGCCATGTTTCTAAAAAATTAAAAGAGAAGAAGAAGAAAGTTATTTCAAAATAACCCATTACCACTTTTTTTCGTTTTCAAAGTGTTTTGCGCACATTTTTTTGCAACAAAAAAACCGGTTCCACTACCATTTATAAAATGTAATTTACCCTAACAAAAAAAAAAAAAAAAAAGTGTTATTCCAGCATCAACATATTTTATTTTCGAGTTGATTTTTCATGTTTTTTGGGATTTTTTTGCTAGAGTTCCCGTTTTGAGTTTATAGCTCTCATTTCAAAGTTTACATCGTTACATTGGGGAGTTAATAAGAGGTTTTGTGCACTTAAGCTTTTCCGGATATGCGTAGAAGTGGACCTTAGTAAAGGTTTACCAAGTCACATTATTCTAATTCATAATAATTTATAGTGGTCTCAGCATCTAGAATTTGAGAATACGACATTTAGATGTTGTATTTGTCTACAAACCAAACATCTTCAAATTCACAGGATGATGAAGCAGAGTAAAAAGAAACCCCATAAAATACTAAAAATAATGTTGAACATAATTCCCAAGAAATCATAGAAAAAAGGGGTGGAGTAGGTAGTTCCACTGGTTCCATTTTTGTCCGATGATGAAGCAGAGTAAGAAGAAACCCCATAAAATACTAAAAATAATGTTGAACATAATTCCCAAGAAATCATAGAAAAGAGGGGTGGAGTAGGTAGTTCCAGTGGTTCCATTTTTGTCCAAAAAAACAATGACTTCAACTCATCAGTGATAGAATGAGAATGATTTCTCTGAAAAATAAGAAAGCAACACCAAAATAGTTCATGCATCAAAGAGCTCGAACTCTGCTAAAGAAACTTTAGTAAATGTAGAAGATAATCAAATGGCCATTTTATCTTCCACTCCCAACTCTTGTGGATAGCGAAAAGTGGAGAAAAAGAAGCGTAGAAGAGAATAATTTGTTATTTATCTTTCTGATTTTCTTTTTCGAATACCATTTAGCATATGCAACATGTAATTTTGTTATTTTGAATAAAATTGTTGTTTTTCCAGGTACCATTTAAGGTTGGTCTGCTCGAATTATTTTTAGCATATGCAACATGTAATTTTGTTCTTTTGAATAAAATTGTTGTTTTTTCTTTCGGGAAAATTAAATAACAAAATGAATTAAAATATTAAAAAAATAATTAAAAATTATTAAAAAAAAAAAAATAAACCTTCCAAATTACACGTCATGGTTAATAGTTGCTATTTCACATGGCCTTTCTAAAACGTTTGCGTTAGAATCAAACTTACTAACTTCCTCGATTCGCATGCCCATGCTTATCACCCAACCTAGCTAGTTTTCCTAATATATGATTCATTCAGATGATTGTTTTTATTGAACTAAATGGTAGACGACTGGAATGCTTAATGGTAAGACGAGAGCGTTAATTGGATTGGTTGCGATAGCTGGACGTTTATGCTTGCCGTGGGCAGGTGGCTGGAGTAGCAGTATGGGCACCAAAGGGCCATGAACAGGGCGATTGAAGTGGCGTCGATAATTTATTTCTATTTATGCAGATCGCGGGAAGGGCGACTAGAGCGTTGACAGGCATCGAAAGGCCATGAGCAGGGCAGATCAAGCGGCGTCGCCACTCCAACTGCCCTGCCTGCGACCCTTTAGTGTCGGGGGCGGGACGGGGCATTGATTCTCCTTGATCCAAATTTTTTTCCATGTCTTTTTTCAAACATATTTTTAATATTTTTATTCTTTTAAATGTATTTTTAAATATTGTATACTTTTAATTAAAAATGTAATATTATTTTATTTATTTTATTTCAAATTTTTTACTTGTTTATATAGTATATAATTGTTTTTTTTTTAACTATACTTTAGGTTTTTTTTAGAATTTTTGAATTTTTTTTATTTATTTATTTATTTTTTTATAAATTGTTTAGTTTTTTTTAAAATAAATTTGGATTTAAGTGGTTTATAATGTTTTCAACTTTTTTTCTTTTCTAGATATTTTGTTTTGTTTTTTTTTTTTTTTTTTTTTCTAATTTTTTTTGTTTTAGGTAAAGCTTTTATTTATTTATATATTTACTGTCAGCCAAAAAAGTTTCTAATATGTATTTTAAATTAAATCTATATACAAAATGTGTCAATTGTTTAAAATTATTATTTCTTTAGTGGAACAATTATTTTAAGTGTATTGAAGTATTTAATATGGTATATAAATAATATAAAAAAATCTTAACTTCAAACATAATTAATTTTATTATTACTTTTTTAAACTTTGCCAAAAAATTGAAAAATTTCATTAGAAAAAAACATGCAAAGAAAAAACCAAAAAACACAAAATTTTGAAAAAACTCTTAAAAAACAACATCTCAATGAATAAAAAAAAGAAAGTAGAGGAATAAGACAACTTGAAAATTAGTTAAATAACCAACATTAAAAAAGAAATGTGCATACTTAGACAAAAAAATATTTAAAGCGTCGAAAATATGTCCCCGAACAAAAATATAAAATTAAATAAATAAATAAAATTTGATGGTACATCAACACTTATCAAAATTAGCATGAAAATCACCAATGTTTTAGAAAAATTACCTTAATAGATAAGCAAATTTAAAGTGTAAAAAATAAACCTCTCCTCCCACTCCTCCCCAAAAAAAATGGTTATTATTGCATCAACACTTTTTAAAATCAACATGAATATTACTAAGATTTTAGAAGAATGTTCATACTTAATACATAAGAAAATTTAAAGTGTCAAAAATCTGTTTAAAAAACATGTTAATTGTAATACCCCCAGTAACTTGTAAATATTTTATTTATTTTTCCGCTTTAATATTAATTAAAGAAAATTGTATATGGTCAGCCATGTAAATTACAGTGGGAAAATATGATAAAGTTAATTTCACATCCTAAACATTTATGGGACAATTAGAAAAGTCTCAAGAAGGGCTATGGGCACAGGGAGTTGTTCGCCTGGATTTCCTCTCCCTAGAGAGAGATTATCTCAACCAGGAAAAATGTTGGCTAGAGGGTGAGATGGGAAAAGCCTAAAACAACCTTGTGGTTTTGGAGCCTGGTTGGGAAGAGGCCTAAAAACATTCGCTATTGAGCTTTAATTTCCTCAAACATGATGTTGTCAAAGGAAGGAAGGACACTACCAAGAGGAATCTTGTGTTGGACCACATGTGCTCACTGTTAGGGTATTGTCTTGGATGTGAAATTGGCTCAGGGGTAGATCTCTGTTGTGGAAACCAATTCTCATTGGTTGAGAGGAGCATTCTTTTTCCCACTGTGGTTTAGTGGCAAGCCAATTTTGATTAACCAGATAAGTGATGCATTACCATATAAGATAGAAGTCCATCAATCTATGAGGGCAACAGTCATGAACTCTAACAAGTAGGTCTAGAAAGAAGATGGCAGGCCCCAGAGACAGGCGTCACCAGGTCTTTCAGACTATATATATGTATATATTGAAAAAAAAAAGAATAGAAATAATTGCTACAACTATGTAAAAATTCGTATATAACCCAAGTGTCACATTATTGTAGGAAGCTAAGAATGAAATTATATCATATACATCCCCTAACGAGAGCGGTGCATAAGTATATATAGAGTCAATGAAGCTTGATAACATTATTATAGAAACAAGAAGGGTTAGAACGATCATGATTTCTATAATTATATGAGATAAATTTTCCTAAGAAGTAATATACCCACCAATAGGGAAAGGACAAAATACTCACTTCAATATTGAAACACACAAACATATAATATAGTTGAGATTTAAACAATACTCTATTCAATTTAAACAATACTCTATTCAATCAAATTAAAATAGGAGTCACAAAATGCCATGAGAATTTGTAGCAAAGATAACCCTTTTACTTCACAAAAAAGAAAAAGAAAAAACACGAATTTTGAGTATGTGGATGTAGCAATGAGTAATCAATGTATGATCACAAATAATATACAATATACCAAGTCATGTTACATGGTATGAACTACAGGAAGAAAATCACATATATTGTTAAATGAAACCCTCGATGTTGGGTCTTAATGGCCAGAGGGCTAGAGTTAAAAGTTATATAACAATAATTTCTTTAAAAATATTTTGACATAACAGTGCTCGAAAAAAAGTAATCTTTTAATGGTATGAAACCCTAACAAAACAAGAATCCATGAACTAAGTTTTGGTCATGGTTGCTAAACCATAAAAAAAAATGAAAAAAAAACCTCATGAGAACCTGCATTCAAGGAGTAAAATTCCTTAGATAGAAAGGAAAGTCTCAATGAAAAAGAAGTTGTAGAAGTTATTCCTCCCCAAAGTTAGTAGTCGATTGAAAACAGAATTGCCATAAAGTGTTGAAGAGGGAATCACAGGTTACAAGCTACAACCCTAAGGTCATATTTATACCTTTAAAGGTTGACGAAGTCAAGGATAGTTGTAGGTTGCCCCTAGAATTCGTAGTAGAAAGATAGGAAAATTAGGAATAACATGAAATTGTAAAACAACATATAGTAAAAGAATGCTAGGGTTATCCCAACACTGGGCTTACCTGAAAAGGTCGTGAAAGTAGGAAACCTCAAAATCCTAGGCTTGCAAAATCGACTAGTCAAAGACTGCTTGGTACGTATCGAACCGTGGAGAAACTTTACCTACAATAAGATTCATTACAAAGAAAAAGTATTAAATTATCATTCCATGATCAGAGAAGGATTAATTCCCAATCAAACATATGCAGTATTAACCCTTGCTATAGAAAAGAGAATTACTTGATCTGAGTTATCCAAAATGGGCACGTCGGCAAGGCTTCTCATTGCAAACCCCCAAAGTCCAATAACCAAAACCAAAATAAAGAATTAAAAATAGTGGAAATAAGTAGACAAGAGTGAACTATAAAAACACTCTGAAGTTTGCATAGCTCACTCCCGAGTGGAAAAATGAAAAAATGGGACTGGTTTGAGCGCGAGGGGATGGGTAGTTAACCAAGAAACCCTCCAAGCCCTTTGAGCCAAAGATGTAAGCCTAATTCACGTGTATCATTGATCGCTAGACACGTCTGAAACATGGACTATAGAAACTTTTGGAAAACCTCAAATATTTGTGGTGGTCTATGCCATGGGTTGCAATGTTTTGAAATTAATGTTAATAACCCAAATGTGTGTTATGGATAACCCTCTTGTTTATTTTAAATGAAGCTTATTGTATGAGGAAAAAAACTATGCAAGGTATAAATTTTAAATGTTGCTATTACGTGGGCATAAGAGAGATAATTAATAGCTAAGAAAAAGACTCCAATCCTCAATACAAATTAATAAGACCCAAAGTCTAAGGAGGAAATAATGTTTTGTAGTAGTTAGATAAATCCAAGGGGAATGTAACACAGTTGGAATAATGCTCTTTGATTGAAGCTTATATTATTGTTCTTATAAGCGAATTGCAAGGTAAATTTATTAGGGATGTTACAGGTGGTATCAAAGCAAGAGTGTTACAACGCTGTGGCCTATTCAAGGGAAAACATAGATAATAATAAATTGTGTTTTTATGTTTCACAAAAGAAGAGAAAAATAATCAGTAACATGACAACACCACCCACAGGACCAAATATTGTACCCTTATCAGAACCTAATTCAAAAATGTGGGTGTAGTTAGGTGTAGAACCTTGGTACACCTCTACAATACTATTTGAAACAATGTAGAATTTAAGAGCATAAATATCCAACATAAAGGCTTATAATGAGCGACTAATGAGAGATCAAGAAAGAATAGTTAAGAGCCTAACTGATATGAAAAATCAAAGGACCTCAACCCCAACCCTTGATAACAAAGACAAAGCATAATCCAATAAGTGGAAGGGGGATAGTGTTCCTAACAAAATTATTACACATGAGCCTTAGGGTGATAAAAATAGAGTAAGAGGAATCTGAGAACATTTCTTAGGAAAAACCATCTAAACGAGCAAAAGAGGAGAAAACAAAACTCCAAAGGGAGTTTAATAAAATCAAACACCCACTGTTTGACAGTGAATTCAAAAGAAGGGGTGGATCCATGGCTAGTAACATCAACAAGTATTTTCAAATTTATGAATATAATAATAATTTGAAGGCTTTCTTAGAAATTTATAAGCTCCAGGGAAAGAAACCTTATGGTGGGAAGAGATTAAATTAGTTCATGGAATTGATGAACAAGAGGTGTCGTGGGATAGTTTTTAGTAACATTTCAAAAATAAATACCTTACTGAGCGGTATTATGATCAGAAGGCAAAGGAATTCTATGATCTCAGCTCAGTTCAACAATCTATGGATGAGTATGTTGCAAATTCACCTCTTTGCTGAGGTATTTTCTTTACATATGGGAAGAGAAGGCCAAATTACAACATTTTTTAAGTAGTCTGCTGGTGTCTATGAAAGAACGCCTAGAGTTTGACAACCCCAAGACCATGGATGAAGCCAATTGTAAGGCACGGATTTTCTATCAACAGCTTAAACAAAAGGGAGAAAGTAGTAAACCATGGTCACTTAAGAAGGGGTAGAAATACCCTCTGAACAAAAAGAATGCAAATATTGTTGGATCTAAGAGTTTTAGCAACGGGAAGCAGAGTAAATTTGATGGAAAATGTTAGAAAATGTAACTAGGTTCGGTCTTCATAATTGTACTTGAAGTAAAAAATTTAATATATATTTGTCAAAAGAAATAAAAAGGAATTTTATTATTAATTTCATTGACTTATTAAAGCATGGGTTTCATGCTTGGGTCAAATATATAAGTCAAACATCCATTGTAGGCTTTAGGTTATTGTCAAATTAAATTTGTGAATACTCCTCCATCAAGTCAAAGTCTCCTTGTTGTTAAAATAATCCTCATCAAGTCAGCCTACCTCAAATAATATCATGTCGAACTAATTATAAAGACACACCTCTTCAGATATTCATGTCAGTTCATTTCAAGTTGGAAATAACTATATATATTAGGATAAGGACTACGCATAACCACCATAGAAATTTTCATAGCATTTCAGAAGAAATATTTCAGTTCACTATAGGAGCTCAAGCAGGGAACAAGAGGATCTTTGTGCAATCACAGAAGCTGTGATTATCTCTGAAATGAAGTTTTGATGTCACAAGATATACTCTCGGTGAAATCACAGAAGTTCGTATCTATTGAAAGGAAGGGGCCATCTCAGAAAGAAAGTCTCGTTGTAATAGCAATGAGAAAATCATATGGGGTACAGGCATACCCTCGGTGTTGTTACAATGAGATAATGCTATCACAGTAAAGGTGTTATCACTCGATGCTATCACAGTAAGGTGTTATCACAATTTCAATGTTGCTACATAATGTTGTCCTTTGCAAACTCTGACTCAGTGTAACATCAGTGATAAGAATTCGGTGCCACAACAATGAGAAGGTTTGTAGTATGAAGGTCTTTGTCCCACTACAAAAAAGAAGTTTCAGTGTCAGTACTATTACATTGATCCTAATATGAACACATAATGAAAGGAGTATGACTTGATGGACGTAGTCTCGAGTATAAGTTGTAAGGGTCTTGGTAAGCTCATCTTGAATCTATTGAAGGAAGAAATTTGACAGGGTTTTACCCTAGAGTGGGATTTTTCCTTGGCAGCGTATCTACATCTTGTGTTCTCTTATATTTATTACTTGGAATTAGTCTTGATGATAAGAAAATATAATTAATAAGAACTAATCATAATGATGAAAACATCACAAGTTAATGTTATAATAAGGAAAACCATTTAACTGCCAACTCTGTGGATTTTCCAACATGGTATCAGAGCTATGGTCATGGTCAAAGGAAATTTTAAGACCACTTATAAACTATTTGAGGAAGGATATGTATTGAAGGTCAAGCCAACTTAAGAAGGAGGGTATACCTAACTCCACAGTAAATCTCAAGTTATTTTAGTAAATTTTGATTGAGGTGCAATCATTGTTTCAATACCACAATAGAGAGAATATTTTGGTGCTCTAAGGAACAAGACTTCTATGATATAAAAAGTTCATATTGTTTCTAGAATAAGTTAGTAGCATTTTTGGTAATGTCATAGTCTTAGCATGTTCATTAAAGGCACAATATGGAGATTTCAGATAATGGACAAGTCTCGATTGAATTGTAGAAGAGAAACTCGACATACCTCTTTGAGATAATGCATATTAAAGTGGAGACTTTCTATTATACATCACAGTGAAAGATTCGATACTATTATGTTGAATTTCGTTGAACCTCAGTAAGGAATTTGGTGAACTTTCAGTGTAATGTAATCAGTGGAAGATGAAATGTTTTAGGGATGCCTCCACAGAACCAAACCTAACCAAGACACACATATGCTGCCATCATAGAACTAAATCAAGTCACTACAGAAATGTAATAAAATCCAAGCTATGGTTAAAGTCTAACACAAGTAAGGATGCCACAATGACCGAAACAAGGAACCAACTTAAGGAAATCAAGTAAGTACTCCTTACTCAAAAAAATACACTTGCAACAAGTCTAATGAAATTAGAGGTATGCAATTCGCAAGGTACGTATGTTCATAAGAATTTAAAATTTATATTATCTCTAATGGTTAATATGATCCTTGTTTATAACTAGAATAGGATAAATATAGTACTCCCTAGATTATAACCTTAATACTTGTTTTCTAGAGTTTACAAATAATCTAATATATCAAATAAAAGGTCCTATTGTTGATTGAAAGAATGAACAACTTATCATAGGATTCCATCCTCCATGATTATGCAAAATATCTATCTTATTAAGAAGGTAAATCATGTCCTTGGTATCACATGTTGTGCTTGTAAGTATGTACTACATGTATAAGAGATGATGGCTTAATACAAAGAGAACACTTCAAGAAATCCTTATCAGGTTTTCCAAGGAACATCTCTAGGTATGTCTCAAACTATACTCCTTACAAGATTCTCTTAAAGGTATTATCATCCTATTTTCTGCAGTTTGCATAACATCATTATGTCTACCTAATATCATGAATCATAAAGATTCTTGTTCAGGGTGATTCATGTTTTGATAAATCTACCCTACCTACAACCTTGATTGTTATTATAGAACCTTAGATAAGTTCTTTGGAAAACCCTAACCTAAGGGTATGCTAATGTTAATTTCTGAAACCCTAAAACTTCTTAGGGATATTGAGAAATGCTATTTGAAGTTTCCGATAATTTCATGTTTGGGGTTTTAGTATGATCATGAAAACCCTAACTTGTTAGGGTTGAAATGATGTTGTCTGAAATCCTGAACCTTTGAAATTTTGGAATAGTAGGGTTTGTCTTGACATGTTATGAAACCATAGATCTGTAGGGTTTGGTTGAGTCTATAAGAAAAACCCTTGTTATGTATTTAAAATATTAGGAATGAAACCCTAGGTATGTTTTCATTTGGTTGAAACCCTAGCTTGGTCTAGGTCGATATATGTCTAACATATTAATATTGTGTGACATATGATGTGCTTATGATATGTTGATGAATTCCTAGATATATGTGCTGACGTAAGTGATAAGTCCTACAGTTTGGAAACAAGATCTAGTCAAAGTTTGATATTCTAGGATGATGTTGTTTGGTAAATCTATAGTTTTTTAGCTAAACCCTATTAGTAGTTAAATTATCTAGTATGTCTCATATGACAATCTGGAATCTATTGTTGAGATTGTGAAATTAAAAAATCTAGGGCTTTCATCAAACTCTAGTAGATGCTATTCATGATGTTGATTAAGCTATGATTGGTTTTGATTGTTGAAGATCATGTATAAAATCTAGGATATGTGTGAAATCCTAGTGAGGAGTCTAACATATGAATTCTAAAAGTTGTTAGATTCATTGATCCGATTTGTTTCTAGGGTTTTCTATGTGAGAGAACTTACCATGTCATTGAAAGAATTTTGAAACCCTAGATATATTGAGTTTTATATCCTGATGAATTGTTGATATGATTTAGGGTTTGTAACTAAATCTGGGCAAGATGTAAAAAATGTTGAAATATAATCTCTTGTTGATTATGTTTTTAAAAACTAAATGGTTCCATTGTTATCAGATTTTGATATGGCTAACTTCATGTTTTTATAATTTTGGTTGTACTTGCTACTTAAGTTGTGCAGGTACATCATATTCAAGTTGGTGAAGATGATCGTAAGTAAAGTTGATGTGATAATCATGACAAGAAGGATTCCATGAAAGATTATCTTATGTCGTAAAGAAGAAATAGAACTCCCTAGGTTAAGAGGGATCTTGAATGAAAGGAATAACCCTAGGATAAGAGGATGTTGAGAATATTCCTTTTATAGGAATGATTATATCCTCTCTTATTAAGAGGGAGTGACAGATATGGTTCTCTACTTCATGTGTCATGCACTAGACCAGGACTAACAACCATATGTTTTAGTGAAGGCCATGAGTGAGAGGAGGAAATTGGAGAATACATTTTTAGGTGTTGTTGAAAGAAGGAAAGAAAGATCTAATTGAAGAATATGTTGTTGCATATGAAGTAGGAAAGTAAAGTGTATGATTGAGGAATATTCTGCCAAATATTCAGTTGATAGTCCTACTATGGAAAGTTGAGAAGCAACATCAAGTTTTCTGGAAGACCCTAGAGGTTTGTATTTGATAATGTACATGTGAAATTATATTATTTATTGGGGTTGTGTTTGTACAGGTAAATATCTCGAAGGTTTTTATAGCATGTTGGTTACTGATTAGTTTGATCGAGAGATATTTTTTGTCTTTGATTTGTTGGATCAAGGAGTTTTGAGGCTTTGTGAGTGAAGCATTGCCTGGGAGGACATTTGGCCAACGCTTTGTGTTGATGACTTGGTCCCGAAGTTGGAGGGGTGGCATTGGTCATTGAGCTCTGACACGCACCTGGATATTTGGGTTGATGGTTAGAAAGTAAGCTTGATGGTACCTAGAGAGGCTGAAATCTTGAGTCCATCTTAGTCCCACCTAGATAGATTTCCTTGTTCATGAATATATTTTGTGGCATTGTGGTGCCTAAATTGTTGAGAGGCCAATGGATATATTACCCTGGTCAAGAATCTAGTACATGGCATTGTGGTGCCTAAACTTCTTCATAGATGATGTGGTTTGAGATCTTCCATGTACCTCTTTGGTTTTATGTAAATATGAATACCTCCCTAGTTAAGAAAGAGTGTTGGAAAATTTAACTAGGTTCGGTCTTCATAATTGTGAAGTCAAAAACGTAATATATATTTTCCAAAGTAAATCAAAAGGAATTTTATTATTAATTTCATTGACTTAATAAAGCAGGGGTTTCATGATTGGGTTAAATATATAGGTCATGCCTCCATTGTAGGCTTTAGGGTATTGTCAAAGTCAACTTGTGAAGACTCCTCCATCAAGTCAAAGTCTCCTTGTTGTTGAAATAATTCTCATTAAGTCGGCTTATCTCAAATAATATCATCTTGGCCTCATTAGAAAGACACACCTCTTCACATATTCATGTAAGCTCATTTCAAGTTGGCAACAACTATATATACCAGGATAAGGACTTCGCATAACCACCACATAAATTCAAATAGAATTTCAGAATAAATATTTCGGGTCATTATAGGAGCTCGGATAAGGAACAAGGAGGATCTTGGTGAAATCACTCAGATTATCTCTGAAATGAAGTTCACATGTCAGAATATATACTCTCAGTGAAATCACAGAAGTTCGTATCCATTGAAAGGGAGCTTCAATGTCATCTCAAAAAGAAAGTCTTGTTGCTATTACAGTGAGAAACTCAGATGGGGTACATGCATACTCTCGCTGTTATTACAGTAAGATAATGCTATCACAGTAAAGGTGTTATCATAGTAAGGTGCTATCATAGTAAGGTGTTATCACAGTGATGTTTTATCACAGTTTCGGTGCTGCTACACAGTCTCGATGCAAACTCTATCTCGGTGTAACCTTAGTGATAAGAATTTGGTGCCATAACAGTGAGAAGGTTTGCAGTAAGAAGGTCTTGGTCCCACCACATAAATGAAGTTTGGGTGTCAATACTATTATAGTGATCTTGATATGCAAACACAATGAAAGGAGGATGACTTTATGGAGGTATTCTCGAGTCTAAGTTGTAGGGGTCTTGGTTGTCTCATCTTGAATCTACTGAAGGAAGAACTTTGACTAGATTTCCCCTAGAGCGGGGTTTTTCTCTGGCAACGTGCCTACATATTGTGTTTTCTTCTATTTATTACTTGGAATTAGTCTTGATGATAAGAAAATATAATTAATAAGAACTAATCATAATGATGAAAACATCACAAGTTAATTTCATAATAAGGAAAATCATTTAACTACCAACTCTATGGATTTTCCAATAGAAAAGGCCAGTCGAAATCCCAATCGCAAAATTGATCCAAGAAATTATAACTACCAAGTAAAATGGATTTTGGTAAGGTACGAAAACCGCCAATACCATGCTAGGGTTGTTGGGGACCACACTACCTCAGAGACTGTCCTTATTGTAAAACGATGGAATAGGTAGAAAATGTTCAAGAAACATCTACAATGGAAGAGGTTGTAAGAAGTATGCCCAAAATAAATGTTTCCTTGAAGGACTGACAAGCCAAGCATCAATCCAAAATGATCAAATTTGAAGGTAAAATTTGTAATCATGTTGTATCAATATTAATAGACCTTGAGGCAATTTTAAGTTATATCACCCCCAAGCTAGTAGATCTGTGTCAATTGTAGATTAGTAAATTCATACATCCATGGCTAGTTCAGTTGACCACTGATGCAAAAAGGATATTAACAACAAGATTTATGAAGTGCCTGGTAGAGATGGCAGCACAACCAATAGAGATAAATTTTAATGTTTTGTTGTTAGGCTCATACGACATTTTCATCGGTATGGACTAGTTGGAAGAATAATGGTCCATTGTAAATTGTATAAATAAGATCATCATTTATGTTAAGGAGGGAAGTATTAGGAGGAAATTTAAGGGATTGTAAGGCTTGCAACATTGAGGAAAATTTGAGCTTCACAACTGAAGAAATGTATTAGAAAAGGATATTAAAATTTTGAAGTCCAAGTAGGATACTCTAATTTTAAAGCAAAGATAGTAATCTTGGAAAATCTTCCTATTGTTTAGGATTTTACATATGTATTTCCTGAGGAGATCCATGGACTCCCCCCTCAATGAGACATTTATTTCATAATTGAGCTAGTTCCCAAGGCCACACTAGTGACTAAGGCATCATATCATATGAGAATCTTGAAATTAACTGAGTTGAAAATGAAATTAGATGAGTTGTTAGATAAAAAGTACATCCATCCTAGTGTGTCGCCATGGGGATATCTTGTGATTTTTGTCAAAAAGAAGGATGGTACCCTAAGGCTATGCATGATTATCGATAATTTAATAAATTGATGATTAAGAACAAGTACTCATCACCTCGAATTGACGATTTGTTCAAGCAAGTTAAGGGTGCAATTGTTTTCTCTAAGATTGATTTACGCTCGGGATACCATAAAACATGAATCAAAGAGGAAGATATTCATAAAATTGCATTTAGGACACGATATGGAAACTATGAATTTTTGGTCCTACCTTTTGGGATTACTAATGCCCTAGCCACATTTATGTTCTTAATGAATAGCATATTCCACCCATATCTAGACAAGTTTGTGTTAATATTTATTGATAATATACTAGTTTATTCAAATATTTTGGAGGAGCATAAGCGACATCTACAAACATTGTTGCAAACTCTGTGAGATTATTAATCATATGCCAAATATAGTAAGTGTGAGTTATTTAAAGACAAGATAAAATATTTCGGGCATGTGATCACCTAAGAAGGAATAGTCATAGATCTAGAAAAGATAAAGACGATTATGGAGTGGTTTGTTCCTAAGAATGTGGCAAATATTAGGTCCTTATGGGATTAGCAAGCTATTATTGTCACTTTATAGTTGGGTTTTCAAAGGTAGCCCACCCCATAACCTCATTACAAAAGAGAAGGAAAACATTTAATTGGACCCCGGAATGCCAAGATTGTTTTTGACTTAGCTAAAATGCCTGTTAACTATAACCCCTATTTTCAAAATTGCTAATCCTGAAAAAAGAATTTATTGTTTGCACGGACGCATGCCAGGAGGTAGTAGGGGGAGTGTTAATGCAAGATGGTTGGATGGTAGCCTATGAGTCCTAAAATATGAAAGAGCATGAGAAAAGGTATTCAACCTATGACCTTGAGTTAAAAATGATGGCTCGCACCTTGAAGGTATGGTGACACTATATTTTAGGGAAAAGGTTTATTTTGATGACTGATCATAGTAGCTTGAATATTTTTTCAAACAACCCACATTTAATGCTTGGAAAGAACGGTGGACCACTTTCTTGAGCGATTTTGATTTTGATAGAAAACATTTGAAAAATAAAGAGAACCGAGTGGAAGATGCTCTAATTAGGAGATTGAATTTTATCTATGAAATCTCATTTTGTCAAGTCAAATCTGATTTTTTAGATCAGATTAAAATTGCAACCTTAAGGGACAAAGAGTATTAATTTTCATAGTAGAAAATTAAGCAAGAAAACAGTGTTAAAAAATAGTTGCGATATAGTAGTAACAATGATGGCTTGTTGATACATAAAAGTTGAATTTGTAATGACTATAAATAATTTAAACAACATGAAGGGGTGGTTGGAGGAAGTAGAGTTGAGAGGAGGAAAATTTGTAACACAAAGTTATCAACAGTAAGGACTCAGCCTTGTTTGTTCTGAAGTTTTTGGGCACAGGGGAGCAGATTGCAGCAATTGAGAAGCATTTTGGATTAAGTACCTAGGTTGTACTTAGTTTAGCTAGGAGGTTATGGTATTTTGGTAACGGGAGCGAGAACTGGAGAAATTCTGAAGCCTCTTCATCCGTAGGAAACCAGGTAGGTACTTCTCATCAAATCAATCAATTTGATATATGAAATTTTGTTAAATTTTAAAGCAGGTTCATGAAGATTTCATATTCTATTCAAAGTAAATATCTGGTTACATTATTTACAGTCATTACAGAATTTATGTTCCTAACCAATAGTCTGTTAAACAACTGATTTTGGATGAATATCATAAGAGTCCTTATGTTTCTCACCTTGGTCATTAGAAATTGATCATTTCTTTAAATACGTATTATTTTTGGCATGCCATGATAAAGGAAATAGAAGAATACCTAGTGAAGTGTCTAGAGTGCAAATGGTGAAAGCATAACACCGACATCCAATAGGTCTTCTTCACCCATTACCCATTCTCAAGTGGAAATGAGAAACTATCACCCTAGATTTCATCACCAGTTTACCCAAGTCAAATAGGAAAAATGACTCAACAATGGTTGTGGTAGATAAGTTAAGTAAACCTGCACAATTTATTCTAGTACAATATACCTATAATGTTCAAATTGCTGATATATTTATGAGGGAAATATTACATTTACATGGCATACTTAAGATAATGATCTTTGATCAAGATGTAAAATTTAGTTCTTCCTTTTGGAAAGCTTTATTTATAGGATTAGATACACAGGTGAATTTTAGTCTTGCCTATCATCCGTAGATAGAAGAGCAAATAGAAAGGGTAAATGAAGTATTGGAGGGCATGCTGAGAATGTATGCCATGCAACAACCTACCAAATGGGATGAATATCTCCACTTAGTAGAATTTGCATATAATAACAGTTGCCATGCCTCTTTAGAATGATTCCTTTCAAGGTGTTGTATGGGCAAAGGTGTATAACACATCTCAATCAAAGTTACTCGGAGGATAGGTGGGTGTTTGGGCCATATATGATGAGAGAAATGGAGCAGACTGTGAAAAAGGTACGAGGAAACTTGAAAGCTACCCAGGACCGAAAAAAACGTATGCAGATAAAAGATGAATCCATAGAGAGTTTCAAGTAGACGGTCATGTGTACATCAGGGTTAAACTGAAAAATAGCACTTTAAGATGGGGACTTGTGCAAAACTAGCTCCTTGATTCTATGGCCCATTTGAAATACTCACCAAAATTGGGCATGTGGCCTACCAAATGGATTTACCAAGTCATTTACACATACACTATGTGTTTCATGTCTCTTTATTAAATAAATACATACATGATCTTGGGAATATTATTGATTGGCATAATGTTCAATTAAATAATGAAATTTGAAATAATTATATATGTTTTCCTAAATGGCAATTGATGGAAACTAGTAGTTGTCACAATGATTGTGGATGTAGGTTGAACTAGATGGAGAATTCTTGGTCGAGCCTCTATGCATACTACATCAGAGAGAACCTATGCTATGAAAGCAAGTAATCACCCAGGTTAAAGTGTAGTGTAAGCACTTCGGCCTGAAAGAGGCTACTTGGGAAGACGAAAATTATATGTGCAAGGCATATCCCATCCTATTCTAAGGGTTAGGAAAACACCGAGGATGGTGTTTTGTTTGAGGGGGGGAAGATGTAATACCCTCGATAACTTGTAAATATTTTGTTTACATTTCCTATCGAATTTACTTTTATAAACTATGTGACCCATGCTAAGAGTCAAGTATGAATACATGATGTACATAAATGTTCTTTCTACTTTAATATTAATTAAAAAAAAAATCATATGGTCATCCATGTAAATTATGGTGGGAAAATGTGTTCAAGATAATTTCACATTCCAAAAAATTATAGGACAGTTAGGAAAGGCCCAAGAAGGGCTATGGGAAGAGGCAATTCCCTGCCCGGATTTCCTCTCCCTAGAGATAGATTATCTCAACAAGGGAAAAGGCTGGCTAGAGGGTGAGAGGGGAAAATCCTAAAGCAACCTTGTGGTTTTGGAGCCTGCTTGGGAGGAGGCCTAAAAGAGTTATCTATTGAGCTTTAATTTCCTCAAACAAGATGTTTGCAGAGGAAGTTAGGATGATGACAATCGAAATTTTGTGTTGGACCATGTGTGATCACTTTCAAGTTATTGTCTTGGATGTGAAATTGGCTCAAGAGGAGATCTGGGTTGTGAAAACAAGTTCTTGTTGGTTGGGAGGAGCATTCTTTTCCCCATTGTGGTTTTGTGGTAGGCCAATTTTGATTAACCAAATAAGTGATGCATCAGAGTGAATTTTGTGTAATAAGAAATTTTATGTTTATGTTCTGTATTTGCAGTGTTATGAAATTAATTGTTAGGGTGAAGTTAGGTTAGTTACCCAGGTAACAATGGACAAGCTAGAAGTCCATCAACCTGTGGGGGTAACAATCCTGAACTCCAACAAGTAGGTTTCGGAAGAAGATGCCATGCCCCAGAGACAAGCCCCACCAAGTCTTCCATACTATATATATGTATATATTGAAAAAAAAGAACAGAAAGATCTACTACTAATCTGTAAATCTTTTCATATAATTCAATTGTCACGTTACTATAGGAAGCTAAGAATGAAATTGTATCATATACATCCCATTAAGAGAGTAGTGCATAAGTATCTACATTGTCAATAAACACTGATAATGTTACTATAGAAACATGAAGGGTTAGAACTGTCATGATTTCTATAATTACATCAAATAAATTTTCCTAAGAAGTAATATACTCAGCAATGGGGAAATAATAGAATTCTCACTTCAATATTGCAGCACACAAACATGTAATATAGGTGAGAGTTAAAAAATACTTTATTTAACCAAATTAAAATAACAGTCACCGTAAAAATTGAAAAATATTGTGAGAATATGTAGCAGAGATAACCTTTTTCTTCACAAAAGAAAAACAAACAATAATTTTGAGTAACTGAATGTAGAAATGAGTAATCAATGTATGCTCACAAATAATATATAATATACCAAGTCATGTTACACAATATGACCTGCCGAAACAAAATCACATATATTGTTAAATGGAACCCTCGACATGGGGTCTTAATGGCCACAAGGCCGAAGTTAAAAGTTATATAACAACAATTTCTTTAAAATTATTTTTGATAGAACAGTGTCGAAAAAAAGTAAGCTTTTAATGGTATCAAACCCTAACTTACCCGACAATCCATGAACTAGGTTTTTGTCATGGTTACTGAACCCTCAATGACAAAGATGTTGTAGAAATTATTCCTTCTCAAAAGAACGCTAACATGTGGAAAACATTAGCGCATAGCTCCAACATAGTAATCGATGGAAAAGAGAATAGTCATAAAATGTTGAAGAGGGAATAAGACTAGAAACATGAACTATAGAACCCTTTGGCAAACCTCAAATATTCGTGGTGTTTTATGCCATGAGTTGCAATGTTTTGAAGTTAATGTTATGCGTGCTATGGATAACCCTCTTGTTTATTTTAAACGAAGTTTATTGTATGAGGAAAACAACTATACAAGATATAAATTTTAAATGTTGCTATTGCGTGGGCATAAGATAATAGGTAAGGAAAAGACTCCAATCTTCAATACAAATTAATAAGACCCGAAGTCTTAGGAGGAAATTATATCTTGTGGTAGTTCTATAAATCCAAGGGGAACGTAACATAGTTGGAATAATGCTCCTTGATTGAAGTATATATATATATATATCATTGTTTTTAAAAGAGGAAAATTTATTAGGGATGTTACAGTATGATTTCTTTTCAAAATCTACATGTTTTACCTCTAAGTTAATAACTTTGTTATAATAACTTCTTTGTAGATATGAAGTTATTCATGATTTTATTCATTATA
>APFE030478420.1:11911-30171 GCA_000404065.3 Pinus taeda
GAACACAAGATATAAGGTGGAAACCCAATGTGGGTGAAAACCACCTGCTGCAATTCGTCTCTATCTTCTTTTAATTAGAAACTTCCTTTTACAATGTATCTGTACTGGTGCAGTATTATACCAGTACGTAGGCTGCTACCTGTAGAAGGCTACAACCTTCTCTCGTTCTCCAGCTTCTCTTGGAGGGGAGCTACAACCCCCTTGGCTCTTGTACTAGCTGAGGTACTAGTACATAGGTGCTGATCTACATAAGGCTATAACCTTCTCTTCTTCCAGGGACCACGTTTCATAAATTTTCAGATTGGATCCATGAATAACATCAATCAAGTATATTTGTATCAACCAATCTCCTTTGCTTCTATCAAAACTGAATAAAAAAAATTACTTCTCTGAATGTTGTAACCAGAATACATTAACAGTAACCAGAAACCAACCCAAAACCTAGAACACTGCAACAATAAACAAAAGTAGCTAAAACATATTTCATGAGACATACGCTACAATATGTAGAAACCTGCGTGCATACGCTACTATATTGAGGCCAACCAGCGTATACGCTGTTTTTACTTATTGAACCAGCGTGTATACACACCTATGATGTGTTGAACCTGTGTATAGATCTATAAAGATAATTTACCCTTTTCACTTATTCAGACATCAGCCATACCCAGATTATCAGATTTATAGATCAAATCATGCACCAAGTATAACAGATCAAAATCACACAAAGATACTACTATTCAAGCCTTAAGATCTTGACCCATCAATATAACTTATCCATCTTCTAGTAGTCAGGTTCCTCCTTGGTTCAGATCCAGCTATGCACTATAACCCAATTCTAGATCTTGGTCTTCATAAGATATTCAATACTTTAGTTCATACCTTTTCCTAATGATCTCCTTCCCCTTTTATATTCTTAGGCCTTACTCGATACCATGGTCCAAAACTATTTAGAACCAATACTAGGGACCCAATACTTGGGTTCAACACTTCAGACGCAATACCAAGGTCCAAATACCACGAACCCAAAACTTAATTTTCCGAAATGTACGTGACTTTCCTTGCGTGAAAGTGCATGTGTACGATATACACACCTTTGTATATAGTGAACCTGTGTGTGTACGGGACTTGGTATATAGTGAACTTGCACATATACTTTTCTTTCTTCATTCTTTGTAGTCTGAACATCAATTCTTTGCTACTGACCTGTTGCACTATGATCTGTCATCTTGTGAGTGGCCATCAAGGACAATACTTGTATCATAATGCCAACAAAGAGAGAAGAAACAATGAAAAAACCATAATAAAAAAGGTAATGAAAATGGAAGCTAAACCAAAAACAGAAAGTGAAACAAAATGAGAGACTAAAGAAAACGAGTGCAGGATGCATGTGCAAAGGAAACTAATATGTAGCTAGTCCTACTCCTAACCTAACTAGCTATAAGGTTAGGGTTACGTTTAATGAAATTTCGAATGTTGCCACCATAACTACTCCCAACCTACACACGAAAAGGTACGAGTTATTAAAAAAAATAAAAAACAATGTGCAATGTAAAATATAATAGTTAGAATATCTTGCACAAAAAATTGAAGGTGTTGTATGTTGGCAAAAAGTTGTGTCATAGCCACTACTTCTAACCAACTTGCAATGTTACCTTTTCAATGAAGATTATAAACAGATAAATCTCGAAGGCTTCTTGTGATTTCTCTTTCATTTGTGCCATCCTTCTTAGCAAGCATGGGAAAATTTTGAAGCTTGTTATTAGCAAATGGACTTTCTAAGTAAGATGCTTCTAGGCAATCATATATTGGATCGTGAAATTCAAAAAAATCCTCTTGAAAACCCTAAAATCCTTGAAAAGATGAATTTTCAATTAGAAGCAAAGTGTTAGGATGGGAATCTAGTGAGGAAAAATGGACTTGATCATAATTAACTGGCATGCCAAGATAGTGAGGACTTGACATAACCATCAACAAGGCTGAAGTGTCTCAACTGCTTGGTTGGTATCTAGATATTTAGATGATAAACCGTAAATATCAAAGGATGTAAAACAACTGTTATTTGATGTGTTGATGTGAAAATGGTAAGTTGAATGATAGTGATGAGAGATAGAATCATGATTAGATGGACTGATTGAAGCATCAGATTCCCAGTTAGTAGTTAACCAAGATAGATCAATTTGAACAACTCTGCGTTGCTCTGAAGAATAGAACCAACTTCCTTGCATGCCAGATGTGACAAACCATTTTCCTCTAACTGGTGACAAATGTCAAAAGCATCAAAATCATTGAAAGAATTGACAAGGAATACTAGTATAGAAAATATACGAAACTAGTTAGGATGTAATGGGTGAAAAAGAGGATTTATGGTGTCATGAAGGCATTCATAAGAAAAAAATAGGAGCTAATTATTTTCCATAACGCTCAACAGATATGAAATCCCCAACCAAAGGTGATCTTCAAATTGATCAGCTTCACAATTTTGCACATTTATGAAAGGTATACACTCCAAACCTGATTTTGATACAAGAGATTTGCATGAGGATGAGTTCATTACAATAGTATGATCAAAAACCCAATCTTGAAAAATAGGAAAACTGTAACGATAAATCCAAAAATACATTAAGAAAAAATTTGTGTGCATTGAAGCAATACAGATGAAATAATTTTGCGAGAAAATCCAGATATGATATGGTTTAGTAATTTTACTAGTATTGCAAGAACCTGACATAACCATCAATGAGAGTTGAAGTGCCTCAACTTCCCAACAAGTTCTGGAACTTCGAAAAGACAAATGAGAACATTTTATAAACTAAGTCAGATCACAAATTACATGTGGAGAGCTACTATCGATTAAGTTAACAGGGTCACCATTATCTTGATGAAAACTATCTACATCACTGTTTGATCAGATTTCCCAATTCATCAAATAGATTACTCAAGTCATAATATTCCTCTAATCGTAAATTTGAGGATGTATGAATCGAAAAAATATCATGATCACATTGATTCGAAGATTTTCCCCCATACAAAACAAGAGATGATAATGGATGGAATGGATTCTATATAGTTTCATTGCTTTCTTCTTCATCTTGGATATTCTCACTATCTTGTGTCATTTCAAGATTCAACTCATGAGATAACGAACTTAAATAGCATTGAGAGTCGCCATCCGAAGTTGATGCATTGTAAACAATAAAGCAGAAGGGATAGGAAGGTGAAGAGGAAGAAGTGTTCATAAGAGAATCTTCTTTGACTGAAATAGATTTAAGATCTAAATCTTTCAGAACATAATATTGTTGAGAAACTAAAAGATCAATTGGTACACTTGGGAACTCATCAAAAACTTCATCACCGTATGAATTATTGCTGTCCAAGACTTCAGATTGATTAGGTAAGTAAATTTCAATTGATTCATCACCAAGATTCTCATATTAAAAATCAACCAAGGATGGAAGAGCATTATCTTGACATGGGGAACTTTGAAAAAGAGAAGAAAGATCAAGGTATCTTAACTTTCTTGTCCCTCTATCTGCATAATGTGATTTCCTTGTACTCGATCACAATTTGAACTAGCAAATTGAAATTCAAGAGTGTGTGAAGAACTAGTTGGTGGAGTAGATTGTTCAAGCAAATCATGATACAAAGAGTCATGGCATGTAGATGATAGAGGGTGAAAGATGTCCCTTGAAGAAGTAATATTTCCAGTGGAACAAGATTCAAGCTTGAAGTTAAGAATTCCATAATCATCATCGAGGAGTGGAAGAATTAATCTTCACCAAAGGCTTCATGAGCCATTCCAGGGTTTCCTCCATTAGATCTAAATCATGAAAAGAAAAAGGAGGATGAGAAGATCGATTAGGAATTTGATGTGCAGATTTCCCAACTTTATCATCATCACATGGAGGCACCTTTGTCGGAACTGGAAAAGGAGGAGGACAAGGTACAAAAGGAATAATATATTCCTTCTCTGAAATTAGGGGTGTCTCATGATTTACAGGAGTTAGGGAAGTAGAAACATCAGGAGGTTCAGATTCATCATGTGAAGAGATGTGAGCCAAATTCTCAAATTTGTGCTTATAGAAATCCCAATCTATGTCTTCTCCAGGAAATTCATAACAAAGGTGAAGGAATCGATTAGATAAATCCTCAAATGATTCATTAGGCTTCATTATTAGCTGGTTGATTCTTTTATAAGCATCTTGGTAATCATATCTACCCAAGGTTTGATAAAGCTCCTTGAGGAAATGATGAAAAGAATGGATGGAATAAGATGGTAAGGTATGACACCATTGATTAACATGACCTTCAAGGGTGAGGAAGAAATCCACACAAGAAAAATATTTATCATTGATTTCATAATATTCACAGCATTTAAGAAAATTAGAAATGTGCTTGGTTATGGATGTTCCATCCTCACCGTCAAACTTCAACTGAGACAAGTGATAAAGAGGCTCATCGGGGATTAAAATTTTACTAGGGGATAGTTTAGAAAAACATCTTGGGAGTATGATTGTGGGATGAGCCATTTAAGATAAGATATTCATAACATAATCAATTAGCACAACTTGTCTTCTGATGCTCCTTCTAGTGCCATTTTGTTGACGGCGCTGGAAATATGTCGACCAAGGGGTCTCCCTGATGTGAATTTCCAATTATACCTCACACTATTTGGAGTAGGAGCCCCATCTAGAGTATCGACCTAGTTGCCATATATTCTTATACATTTTCCTTAGCTTTAGCTGTCAACAAGAGAGAGAAGCTATATGTGCCTTTGCAAAAAGCAAGTAAGTGTGCCTAGTGAATGTTCAGTTGTAGGGGTATTAAGGTTATTCTAATGTAGATGTAGGAGAGGTGAGTCTCTAAGAGAGAGGTAATAGTACCACCCTAGTAGAGGCATACACAAGCGAAAAGATAATTGCCTAATATCAAGCAGAATTGTCCACATAGATGCGGTGATTGTTATAACTATTACAACACATTTTCAATTAGATAAGCACTAAAATAACTGAAATAGTTCAACTACTTTAGTACAAATGAAAGAGAACATGAATCATAAACATTCACAGAACATTCATACAAATATTCACAATCCATGCATGAAAACATGTTGGCCATCAGATTGAAGTATTAAGTAAAAGTCCCAAGATACTTGAATACAATGAGCATCACTAACTCTAATAGTGGAGCATTGGAGCCATGAATTTCTCCCAAAAAAGTACTAACTCTATCTCTTTGATGCCTTATGGGAGAATGCAAGGTGAAAAAGTCCTTTTCTTTTACAATGAGGGTGTATATATAACAAATGAGGTGACCATTCACCTCCCTTGTGACTCTTGGACTACCTTCAGGATTGTTCAACTTCTCCATGAATCTTTGAATTCCTACATGGCTTTTCACATTACATGGATGATGCTTGGAATTCCACTTTTACAATACATTTTCTAACGTTGAATTACATATTCCATAAAATGATGTGGTAGATGATGACTGATGAAATGGCATGACATGAAACTGGTGACAGGGACTGCATGATGACATGGCAATGTCAAATCACTCTTTCTTATTACTTCCTTTCTGGCTTCTTGAAAGATGGAACATTCTCTTATTCTTCCTCCTCCTCATGACTTGAAGATAAGGAGCCTCCAATGTGTTCTTGGTCTTCAGATGCTATTGAAAATTGATGTCCCTTTGTCTTCTCTTGATGGATCGAATTATATTTGCATCTACAAGGGTATCTTCTAGCATGGTATCCTTATCCATCTCCTTCATCATCATCATCATCATGTCATGACATAATATAATGCTTGCAATTGTAAACCACTCATGACAAGACGACATCAGTCCGATAAACCCTTAGCCAAAGGTGCTTCATGAAATCACTTGTTAGGGCTAGATATGGTGACCGACTCAGGAATTACACAATTCCATAGGACAAGGTTCGAGATTGAGGCTTAAGACTACACAATGTGTAGTTCAGGATGGCCAAGGTCAAAGGATTTCACAGTTGAGGCACTCAAGGACTCAGGCTAGAGGCTTGAACCTTTAGACTGAGAAATTCACAGTTGAGGAGTTCTTGGCAGAGGGACTGTGCAGTTGAGGGACTCAAGGGCTCAATCTGGAGGCTTGAGGCTTGATACTATGCTGCGGATAGCTCTAAGGGCCTAGGCTAAGTGATTGTGTTGTTTGGGAACTCAGGATGTCAAGCTTGAGGCATGAAGTTTCCCAATGCACAATTCAAACAGGGGAAAAATTTGGGGGATTATGTAGTTGAGGGGTTCAAGGGATCAAGGTTGAGGCTTGAGGCTTGAATTTTCCCAATGCGTAGTTCTAGAGGGAGAACAATCTCAAGGATATCGTAGTTGCGCAGCTCAAGGTTTCAGGCTGTAAGCTTAGGCTTGACACTGCACACTGTGCAATTAAGGCTAATTGGGAGGAACAAATTGCATAGTTATGGACCTCAAGTGTGAAATCCAGGAACCGTGACTGCGCAATGCACAACTCCAAGAGCCAAGGTCAGGGCTTGAGGGTTAAGACTATACAATATGCAGTTCAGGAAGGTTGAGTGAGGTTTTTTGGATGAGGGTAAGTGTGGAATCAGTGAGCCAAAGTGAGCAAGGAAAAAAATTGAGCATGATCATGCACTTAGAAAAATTGAAGACACAACATTTATCACTCAAAATACATGAACAACATACTTCCCTCAATGCAACAACATTGCGGCGACTTTCTCCAAGTGCGACACTAAAGGTACACTTTGCGACGAAAGTGACGACACTTGTGTGACAATGCTTGGAACTTTGGAAATGAGTGTGAAACATGTGTACATAATAATAAAAACTCATTATCACAAACATTTCCCCTTGAAACAAACCAAAACGCCACTTTGCGCTATAAGTGACGATTCCCACGCCAAAAGACGACACTTGCGGTATGAAAAGAAAAGTGTGAATAACACTTGCGATATGCGAACAAAGATGGAAACAACACATGTTAGGACAAAGATAACATGAAAATGACACTAATTAAATTGAACGCAAGACGAAAGTGCGCAAAATGGGACAATTGAAGAAACTCACTGAAATAGAAGTACGATCACAAACAAAGTGAGGTAGTGTCAATGACAGTGCACATTGACTACCAACATGGGTTGAACATTGCACATGCACTGTCTTAGTGGAATGTTCCATGCTTGTTCAGTCTTGTGTGAAGGAATTCTTTCATGAATGTCTTATGGACTGAGAATGTGTGAGCAGGTGAATTTGACACTTACGATCTAGAAGAAATATCAAGGACTTAACAAAACATCGACTGACCAAGAAGTGACTATCGAACAACTGATAAAAATATCCACTGTAGGCTCCAAAATTAAACTATAAGAAAACAATTGGAGGTTATTTGTCGCAGCGACAACACCTGTCAACCTGAGAAATACTCGAAGATGCTTTAGGGTTGTGGGGATTTTCCATTCCTTAATGGATGTAATTTTGTTAGGATTTACCTTAACACCCTCATGAGATGAAATATGACCCAAATATTCCACCTCTTGTACCCCAAAGAAATATTTGGAGATTTTTTCATATAATTGTTTCTCCTCCAATAGTTTGAGCACCTTGTCAACATGTTGAGCATGATCCTTCCAAGAATTGTTGTAGATTAGTATATCATCAAAAAATACTAAAACAAATTTTCTAAGGGTGGATTTGAAAATGGAATTCATCAATCCTTGAAATATGGAAGGTGGATTAGTAAGGAAAAAAGACGACCAAAATTCATAATGACCTTCATGAGTTATCAATGTTATTTTTAGAATGTATTCAATCTTCATTTTAATTTGATTATATCCTGAACGAAGATCCATCTTGGTGAAGTAAATTTCTCCATGTAATTCATCCAACAATTAGTTGGCTTGATGGGACCTGACCTAGGTTTAGCACTAGTCAGCCAAGAAAATCCCTACACTACTGGCCCTTTCGACATCATTCCGCGGAGCGCGGACCGATGTCTCACCCGAAGCAGTATGGGGGAATGTAGGAACCAAATTTCCGCACGTTGAGATGGTTGTGATGTCGGTCTTATACCTTAAACCCTTCTTTCACATAGATCAACAAGCCTTTAGGGCTTACCAATGTACTTTCTCTTCTGTCTTGTAGAACCTCCATGAAAGTATATGATCATCCTTTGCGTAACCCTAACCAGCGACGCAGGCAATTACGTGACTTTGTTACAACGTTATTGTATAATTTCTCAAATTATCTTAAGTGTTCGCCAATTTTACCATGCAATCAAGATTATCTTCACGTAAAAATATATCCTTATTTGCGTTCATATAGCAGATAAAACATATATATTCACGCATCAAATTAGAATTATAACATAAACCCATAACTTAACATAACATAATCACATGTAATCCACATAGACAAAATACACAGTAATTTCATAATATTTCTCTTTATTGATGATTCGGACTTTCAATACAGACTCTATTTTCCCTGCGCACATAGTTGTAGGGGTCCGCCCACTCAGCTGTGGACTTCTATCCTAGGCCTTTGCACACTCAGCTACAGAGCCTCTTCCTACGCTAAGACTCTCACTCTTCACAGACTCATCAAGAACTCAAAACTTACTTAGAACTCTACTTTCTTGCCTTAGACTCTTCTAAGACTGCCTTTTTATACAATCCCATGGTCCATGGACCAAGGGCAGATCTCTAAAACCGACACAAGCTATCTAAACTAGGGGTGGAAAACCCTTTTTGACTCTTGATATCTTCACGTCCCATGGCCACAAAATGCAGAGAATCTACATTCCTTTATACAAAATCCGGGCTTTTTGCCCCAAACATAGGCTTTTAATCCCAAAAATGACCCCAAGGGACCCGTTCCCAAAAAATTCATCAATGACAAGAATGAGATATTTATCTTTAATAGTGAGCTTGTTGAGCTCCCTATAATTTGAACACATACCCCATGATCCATCCTTCTTGTGCACCAATATTATTGGAGTAGAGAAAGAACCTTGGCTAGGTTGAATTATACCTGCCTCTAACATTTCTAAAACCATATGTTCAATTTCACTCTTTTGAGTATTGTGATATTTGTAAGGTCTGATGTTTGGAGGAATGCTTCATGGAATCAAGTGAATAGCATGATCACGATCATGAATAGGTGGGAGGCATTTGGGAGTTTCAAATACCTTGGAATGATTGTCTAAGATTCTTTGGAGATCTGGAGAAATAAATGATCTCGACGTTTGAACATCTAGTTAGCATAATTGTGCAATTATATCACGTTTTTCTTTATTAAAAAGTGCTTTCATTCCATTAGAGATGATTATCTTCTTCGATTTCCCTACAATTCCCCTTAATTCATTTTCCTTTTCTTCCCAGGAAAATTTCAAGAAAAATTCTTGAAAATTAAAAGTTATCATCCCCAAAGATTGTAACCATTGGACTCTTAATACAACTTCAACACTACATATTGGAATGGAAAGAATTGGAACCTTCAATATATTTTCCCACATGGTTAGAGTCATATTATAAAACTTCCTTGAGAAATTTATAGTTCTTGCATTTGCAACCATCACTTGACACTCTAGTGCTGGATATAGAAAGAAATTCAATTCCTTGGCTATCTTACAATGAATAAAATTATGGTTACTATCAGAATTGATCAACACTATTACCTTATTTTTCTTGATATATCCTTCTATCTTGAGAGTTTGAGCAATGATAATTCCTAAGATATGGTCAGATCCATTTATTATTTCACTAAGGTTGGTTCCTTGCGTATATCCTCTTATTTTGATGTTTCTTGTACCTTTTATTCCCCCTCTTCACAATCTATGTAAAATAATTTCTTCTCAACGCACTTATAATTCTTAGTGTATTTGATATCACAATTGTAACAAATAGCTTTTGCTCTTTTTTCCTCTAGTTTTTGTGGTGTAAACCTTGTAGGTTATGGGAGGCTAGGAGCAACAACACTTCCATATTTATAGTTGTGAGTTGTAGAATTCCTTGTTGCCATAATTTTTCTTTCAACTTTTCTTACCACCTTGAATGCATTCTCCAATAAGTTACGTTCCCGAAGGCAAACCTCATGTTGGATGTTATCCTTTATAAGTCCCTATGAAGACATCAACCCTATGCTCCTTTGGAATATCATTTACGTTGATATTCAATCTTTGGAAGTCATCAATGTGCTACTTCATTGAACCCTTTTCTTTGATATTTATTAATTGGCTAACTAAGGTTCACTTTGTATCCTCATAATGTGCTACAAATTCTTCCGTAAAAATTTTCCAAGTGAAAATTGATTTATGAGAAGAAAGCCATCGATACCACACAAACTAATTTTGCTCTAAATAAAAAGATGTAATGCATACCTTTTGTGTGTGCGACACATCATGTAGATCAAAGAATTGCTCCATATCTAATATCCATGTTACTAGATCCTTGCCATAAAAATTCCTCATATATATCTTTGGAATGTCGTGGGTCTTAAACCCAACATTGGTGTCTCTAAAACCATAATTCATATTATTGTTTTCCTCATCATGATTTTGATGGATTAGCTTCTCACCACTAGGAATCATTTCTTACAACAAATTTGTCAATCCTTCCAACTTAACATTCATCGCATCCATGTCTACTTTAAAAACTCCCATGTATGCTTTTAAACCATCCTTCAAACCTTCCATGTTGCCTTTTATTTTTTCTTCTAAACCATCCATCTTAGCTTCTTGTTCTTTTTTGGTTACTCTTTGTGAGAGCAAATTTTTTTGCACTTGGTCTCATAATTTTGATATATCATGTTGCATTTCTTCCTCTTCTTCATGCATCATAGTAGAGATTTATGGTTTCTTACTAGGTGTATGTTATGAAACCAGCTCACAAAAAGATAATGTTGCCCCCTCGAAGAGGCTGAATTCTAAGGCGTTCAACTATATTTTATATATTTTTGTGAGCTGGTTTCGTAACAGTGTATCCATTTTTTCGTTTCAATTATTTTGGAATCAAACAAAGATATCTATGCTTCACTATTCCCTTTGAATCACTTCAAACTAATTTTTCAAACAAAAGTCATGCAAAATAAAAATAAAAATACACACATTTTTCTTGCCTTTAGGAGTTCGATATTGAAACTATTGTATCTATGTAATTTCGGCCTCCCAAGATCTGCAATTCCATATTGTGGTAGCCCAGTGAGTGTTTCCGGGAAAACTAGTGTCTTTTTGATTGTCTAGCCCTCTAGGATTGGCAACTATCCTAGAAACAAACAATCAAAGCAAGTTTGGATTTCTTCTATGTATGATAGATAAGAGAAAGGCAAAGGAACCAACCTGGATCTTCGCTTAACTCCTTGCTTGATCTCTCCCCCCTTTGACAGAGCTTACAACTCCTCTCCTACTTATCCCGCTTAGAGAATACCTGTAGAAACACAGTAACAAAACACTGTCAAAGCATCTTGATCTATTATATCATAAGCATTATAGAATCAGAAATACAATGAACATACAATGGCATTCACAAATAATAACATTCACAATTGCACAGTTGTATGGAAGAAAACTCAAAGAACTTTATTAAATAGAAGGGAGAATTACAACCCAGCTTTCTAATCCAGCATCATCCTCCCATCATCAAAGCCCTCTTCACCTCATGAAAAGCAAGATCACACCAACAATACAATGCTCTTTCTCAACCACAAACCATCAACACTTCCTTGCAAATTACAAAATTCCAGCTTCTAGATCTCTCAGATGAGGGATCCATTTATAGATGTGTGCAAGGGTGTGAGTCATCTCTAGGGTTTTGATTAGTGTCATTCCACTTGTTGTTTTTGGTTCCACTTGGAGATTTCTTGGATCTCTTACTCATCCTTGGGTGAATTCAGAGAGGCAAGTGTCGTAGAAGAAGTTTTTAGAAGATTCCATGAGCATCAACTTAGCAAACTGTCTCGGACATTTGTCCATCCTCGCTCATCGCACCCTATAGAAGGCCTCATCAGTATGCATCGCACCTGGCTAGTGTATGAGTCAGTATGCATCGTACCTTGACAGTGAAGCAGTCAGTATGTCCTGTTTTGGCCAGTTCTGGATGGTTTTTCAGGTGGAACTTTTGGGGAATGATGTAATCAGTTGACCATGATCTTTTAGGATATGAAACAACACTTTTAGGGGTTGAAGAGCCCTAGTTTATCGACATATAACATTGGGGTTGCATTGCCCAAATATGTCTATAACAGTTGCCCCCTAAAGCATGAAGTCATAAATCTTTGATGTCGGGTGAAATGCTTTATCATGAGGATCCAAGGTTTTCGAAACTGGAAGGTGACCTGTATAAGATACAATACAATACATCATCATAATATAATTTTCATGATCTAGTTGAGGCGGGCATTCCCATGCTCAACTTTATAAATTCATTTCATGTACATAGAAAAGATAGTCGTCTGCATATGCAGACTGGTGATTCTTCAAATGTAGATTCATCATCCCTGGCTCGGATGACCATTTGTGCAGCTTCTGTGTACATTTGATGTCTTTATATCCCTGAATAGTCGTCTGCATATGCAGACTGGTGATTCTTCAAATGTAGATTCATCATCCCTGGCTCGGATGACCATTTGTGCAGCTTCTGTGTACATTTGATGTCTTTATATCGTAGCCCTGATGGATGAAACTAGATCTGGGGTCTCCAAAACTCGTTAAATCATTGCCCAACGTACAAGTCAATCCATGTGAAGAAATGTTTTGAAGTTGAACATGGAAAGACATCACCTGATTACGAGCCAATAATGTGAGCTGTTAACAGACGCGAGAGGAATCACCGATAATGATAATGACCCTCAAGGTACTACAGTACAATTCACGTGGTGTGAATATATGATCCGATGTCAAACACCATGCAAAATCTTTCAGTCGAAGGTCACTGATGTCAACCTGTCGCCGGAAGTGAGAATCTTGCCATTGAGGCATGCAAGCTTCAAAGTACTGAAAGGGGTGTTTCTAAGTCAACTTCTTGGATAATGAGCTGATGTCGACAAGAAGTGACCAGTCATAGGAGGGCGTTAATGTATCCCACATCTACGACACGAAACAAAGCAAATGATCTTCTGGAGGTGAAAACGATTTGAAGACACAAGGTTCAGGAACGACGATCATGAAAAATGGAGGCTGAAGGTATTGCAGTGGATGAGGCATTAACTGTGTTACATAGTAATTTATCACTGCTTTCACTTCCGGTCTTCTTACTGTGTCATGTGTCCAAGTCAAACATGCTTATGACAAACAAATGCTTCCCTGTGCTGCCTATTGACCCAATTTTGCAAAGTTATCTGCCTCATCGCGGCTATTTCCTTAATAAACGCGCTGATAGGCGCTCATGAACAGACAGACTGCGTTGCCAGCGCGGAAGTACACGTGATTCCCACGATGGCTCGATTTTATGCATCAATGTAGGTCCATGTGGTCCCTTCAGCGATGATTTGACTATCTGCACTAATCACTTGCGATGTCAGCGCTGAAGATCAGTTCTGTGCCCGCGATGATCTAGATTGGGTGAATTGTTCCAATAGTTGGCCTTCCAGATGACTCCAGACCTGGTTTTTGGCCTTGTTTATGTCACCCTTCCTTCCCTGGTGTGGCAGTTCCGTCAATTGTGCTACCTTCCTTGGTGATAAGCTCTCCTTTCCACCTTTCATGGAGACTCCTTCTCCTATTTAAACTCTCACCATTGCTATGCATTGCTAGTTGGACAGTTCTGATAGTTGGCTAGTTGAGTAGTGCTGTGAGTGCTTCGTGAGTTTGCTAGATAGCTGGTGTGAGTGTGATAAGTGTGGAATTGCTGATAGTTTGTGGAAGGTTGTAAGGTACCCTTGATCTTGTGTGAAGCTTATGAGTGAGAGAGCTCTTGTGTGTTGGGAGATCCATCTTCAAAGAGTGAATGCTTGAAGAACATGCTGGCTGGACTCTTCTCTGAGAAGGCTTGTGACGTTAAGACTTTGGTTGTAAGTTGACTCTTATTTCATTATTAATGCAATCAATGATGTTTTCTTATGTCTCGTATGAAATGTACTTGATAGCTCATGACTTCTTGAATTTGTGAGTAAATGGTTTATTGTTGTTGCCAGATTACGTGCTTTGTTGTATTTCCTTTGCTTTGTTTCAGGTTGATCACTCGTTGAGGAGAAGGAAGCGGAAGCCGGAGTAGTGCAACGGAACTCCATCGATCACCGGTTGAGGTAGGCCTCCAACTTTGACTGTTTAAGGAAAGCTATTGTTGATTTGTCCTTGTTTGTGACTAGACCCACTCTAGGGCTAGAGGGGTTGCCTCTGTCCGCAGAGGGAACACTTTCCTGCATCACAAATTGAAGACACCCATAAGGGCAGGATCTTCAAAGAGTCCAGCTCCCACCTCCAAATGTCGCTCCTATTAATATGATTTCCGTTCGATCTGATCCGTGGTTTCTCCCTCCCACGGATCAGGTAGAATCTTGGGGCGATGAGATGCCGTTGAGTCCTGCCGAGCTCAACTACATCGAGGTTGTTTCTGCATCGGCTCCCCCTCCTGAATCTGCTCCTTCGAGCAGAACTCTCGACTCATATGCTCATTCCCCTTGGCTGGGAGATGACACTTCTTCAAATCCTTTAAAGGAGATTTTTCCTTCTGATGAAGCTATTATCGAGACCATGTCTCTTGAGGAACCTCCTTGGTCTGATCACCACCATCGTTCCTTGTTCCTCCCTGCCCACCAGGAAATGATTACCTATCTCGAGTGGTTTGCTCCTTGTCTCCCCTCGCAACACCTTCAGACACCCATTCAAGTTTATCAAGTGTCCTCTGAAGGGAATATGGGAAACATCACACAAACCCAACCGATTGACATCTCTGTTAAACCAGGGATTGTCGAGCACATCCATGTTGGAGTAACTTGTACTCCTGAGGAGATTCAGCTCTATACGGGCCTTTTTCATGAATTTCGTGATGTGTTTGCTTGGTCTTATGAAGAAATGCCCAGCATCGACCCTAGTATCGTGGTGCATGAGATACCCACGTATCCGGGTGCTAAGCCTGTGCGATAGCGTTTACGCCCCGTGCACCCCCGAAAGGCTGCAACCATTAAAGCGGAAGTTGAAAAGCTTCTTAAGGTTGGTTTCATCTACCCCATCCCCCTCACAGATTGGGTCTCAATATCATCCCTGTGAATAAAAAGCAGGGCACCATTAGGGTCTGTGTTGATTACCATGATATTAATTGAGCCTGTCCCAAGGATAACTACCCCACACCCTTCATTGACCAGCTCATTGATGAGTGTGCTGGAATTGAGATGTATTCATTCATGGACAATTTTTCTGGTTACAACCAGATTAATATCACGCCCGCCGATCAGCACAAGACCGCCTTTATCTGTCCGTGGGGCACTTTCGCCTACAAAAAGCTTCCTTTCGGTTTGAAAATTGTCGGTGCTACCTTTCAACGCGCGATGTCTTATGCATTCCATGATATTCGCCACATAGTGCAGCCTTACCTGGATGATCTACCAGCTCATTTAGCTAAGCGCCAGGACCATCCCACCCACCTTCGCGAAATCTTTCTCCACTGTCGACACTACCACATCCGGCTCAATCCACATAAGTGTGTCTTCTGCGTAGAGTCTGGTAGACTTCTCGGGTTCATCGTCTCCCGAGAGGGCATGCATTTGGATCCCCTTAAGGTTGAGGCCATTCTAAATCTTCCTCCCCCTGCTTCTTTATAGCAATTGCAGAGTTTGCAGGGTAAAGTGAAATTTTTACAATGCTTTATTCCGAACTATGCCGAAGTGGCCAAAGGTTTCACATGCTTATTAAAGTAGGACACCCCTTTTCTTTGGGATGCTGCTGCTCAAGAGTCCTTTGAGCACCTCAAGGATCTCCTTATTTCTGCTCCATTGTTGCATCCTCCTGATTATCATCGTGACTACACTCTGTATTTGGTCGCTGCCGATGCCACTATTGGCATGGTTCTCGTTCAAGATGATGACGATGACACTAAGCATGTCATTTATTATCTTAGCCACAATTTATTAGATACGGAATCTCGATACGATCACATCAAGAAGTTGGCATTGGCGGCTGTTTGTGCCATCCAACATTTCCGCCATTATAACTTATTGACACTTCGATAGTGGTTTCTGATTGTAACCCGATGACGTACATTCTGTTGCATCAGTTGCTAGGGGGCAAGTACTCGAAGTGGATTGTCATCCTCCAAGAGTTCAACTTGGAATTCACTACTGCCAAGTCCAAGAAATCTCTCATCTTTTCTGAATTGCTATGCTCTTTGCCATCTCTTACCACGCCCTCTCGGTTAGAGGACCATTCTGGACGAAACCTTGTTCTTAATGAGCACCCTCGATCCTTGGTACGGGGATATCATTGTCTATCTGCAGACATCCTCTTTTCGTCCCGATGTGTCTAAGGATGCTCGGCGACGGATTTGCCATCAATCTCAGCCCTATCTTATTATTGGGGACACCCTGTACCATCTCGGCGCCGACTTTGTTCTCTGTCGATGTTTAACGCTCGAGGAAGCTGAGCGAGTTTTAAATGACTTCCATTCTGGCGCTTGTGGTGGTCACATGTTTGGATATGCTACTTCTCAAAAGATCCTCTGTGCCGGTTACTTTTGGCCCTCCATCTTTAAGGACTGCATTCTTGCCGTCCGTTCCTGTCACGAGTGCCAAATCTACTAGCGGAAGATGCGTGCGCCTCCTGCTCCATTGCACCCTGTTGTTACCGTCGGCCCTTTTGCAAAATGGGGCATTGATTATATGACCTGTAACCCTCGCTCGGCCCGGGGGCATGTGTATATCATCGTTGTTGTTGATTACTTCACAAAATGGGCCGAGGCGATCCCCACACTATCTGAAGACGGTCACACAACAACACAATTTTTGTTTAATCATGTTATCTCACTGTTCAAAGTCCCTCAGGCCATCGTCACTGATCATGGTAAGCATTTCCATAACCATATGATGACTGAGCTTACAACCCAGTTAGGCTTGCGGCATGATAGTTCGATTCCATACTATCCTCAGGCCAATGGCCAAGTAGACGCCGTCAACAAGGTTCTAGTTACGATGCTTCAACAAACCATTGGCATGCACAAGTCCAATTGGCACTTGATGTTGTTCTCTGCCTTATGGGCCTACTGAACTTCTGTAAAGGATGCCACCGGTTTCACTCCATTCCAATTGGTTTATGGACTGGAGGCTACCCTTCCCATCAAGTGCGAGATCCCTTCTTTGAAATTAGCCATCGAATTACTCCCCAATACTACTCCGGTAGAGGAACACCTTCTTTACCTGGAGCGACTAGACGAGACTCGTTGACTAACCTCTCTAGCTATCGAAGCACAAAAGAAGCGAGTGAAAACTCACTTCGATCATACTATTCATCCTCGTTCTTTTGTTGAGGGATATTTAGTCCTGCTCTACGATCAAGCCAATGATAAGCTGGGGGCAGGAAAATTCGAGCCCATGTGGCATGGGCCTTATATTGTAAAGCGAGTTTTGCAAAAAGGAGCCTATGAGCTGATTGACTATGAAGGGAACCCTCCGGATAAGCCCCGAAATGGGCTTTACTTGAAAAAGTATTATGCATGAATTCCAGGCACTCTGATTTGTACATACGTGTGTTTTAGCAGGTGTGTTGTGTGTACGTGTTTTCATGTTTTTGGCTTGGTGTGTCGGCATGATTACCGCTTATTGTGTCCTTTTGCTTCTTGTGAAGATGTCTGGTACGCCTTACATTGGTTTCGCCGATGGTGCCTCCCGTAGTACACGCAATCTGTCTTCTGCGGCATGGGTGATCTACGATCCTCATGGTGAGCTAGTAGACCTTCAAGGTGTTTGTCTAGGTTGTACCACGAACAATGTGGCTAAGTATAGTGCAGTTATTGAGTTACTAGCCGAGGCGATCAATCTCGGTATTCGAACATTGGTGGTGAACCTGGATTCTCAACTTGTCGTCCACCAGCTCAATGGGCATTATTCCGTCAGAGACCATAGGATTCTAAGGCTATATCTACGTGTTAAATTGTTGGAAAGGAATTTTGATTTCATCACATATCAACACATTCCAAGACGATTAAATACGTTAACTGATGCATTAGCCAATTATGTATTAGATAGACATTTGCATAACATGTAATCAAAACAACAGATAGAAGCATAAAAAAACACAATAAACCATAGGAATATATATATATATAT
>APFE030478420.1:30740-91658 GCA_000404065.3 Pinus taeda
TATATATATCTCATGTGGTGCACCGAGGCGCTCAAAAAATAAGTGTATATGTCTGAACAGAGTCTGTGCTCTCTGTACATCTGAGACACATGTCTCTCAAAAAATCATCAACAACAAGTAAACCTAGGCATCTACTATGGCGGGTTGTGCTCCCTATAGCACACTGCCGCCCGTGCCACCCACCTCAACAGGCGGTGTGCCCTGGGTCTCACCCCAACCGTGTGAATCTGCAATGTTACGGGGACCTCCTCGACCCCCTTGTAGTCAGGGATCCACGCCATCAGTCCCTCAAGGTTTCTGGCCATCGTCTCCACCTTGTCATCTGCCGGGGGAGCCATGGCTAGTGTTGCGATGCCCTGCGCATCCCTCCGTGCCTCCGGAGCCAACCCAACGGGTCTCACTGGTCCTACATCTGCAATTCCACAGTGTTCATCATTAAGACATATACATGAAAAAATAAAAAAAACATCATAAAAAATAAAATGCAAAAAATGTGTGATCAAGTGTCTTACCACCATCATCCCACTGCTCGCCATCGGGCAGCTGCATGTCAGGATCTCCACGGAAGTCCATGCCAGCATACGGCCAATCCTCGACAAAGATCACTTGACGCTCCAAACACTCTCGAAACAGTATTTCCCACAATACTGGTCGCCCACCACCTCCTCGTGGCATGACATGCGCCCACCGTGTAGCTCTGGTCTCACATGGTCTGGGCGCATCTAAATCCATATCCTGAAGCTGCAGTGCCGGTACCTGCTCCAGCATGAGCGGGACTAAGATGGATCCATAGCCAAACTGCTTCGTCTCCTCTCGACCACATCTAGTAAGCTGCCTTTTCATGTTTGCCGTCACCGTGTCTGCCCAGTTAAACATGGTTGGGTTCAGACATTCGAGAGCCAACCAAAGATGGGTCTTCGAAGCCTCATGTTGGGCTTGGGAGCCCACTGCCCATGTGACCATGAATAACATGGCTTGAAGAATCACGTTGTTCACCGTCAGGATTGCCACCTTCCCACTCTTTGTTTTGCGTGCCCTTGGGCACACCCGAGCCATGAGGGTCTCTAGTGATTCGTCCCCAGGATGTTGGCCCTCCAAGATTGGCCTCACACCCTGACGGGACAGCCCAGTCAAAAAATAGATATCTGTGGCGTCAAATTAATATCCCGGCCTCGGATAATGAATCTCTCATCTATAGGATTCCAGGCCCGGATCAATAGCTCCAGCAAATCGGGCTGTGACCAAAGGTGAGGAGTAAGGAAGAATTTGAGCAACCCGCATGCCCGCAGTGCATTTCGGCACCCCACGTCGGCGAAAGCTTGGATATCATTGTCATCATGCGTTCGTTCTTGCCAGATGAATGCCATTATAGCCTACATGACGAAGAAACTCTATTAGCGCCCTTGTTGCAAAGATCTAAATGTTGCTTTTATCAAAAAATAGTTGCGCGGAATCATCGTGTCTGTTTCTAAAACAGACGCGATGACCATGGCATGCTAGTGTTAATTTCTCCCGGTCATCGTGGAAGTACACCACTTTTCCGCGATGATCGGGTCGTGGTCTCTGTAAATTTTTCTCGGTCATCGCGGACCCGAAGGAAAAACCCGTGATGATCGAGATCGGAATTCGTTTTGAAAAAACCACCTAAACTCACACATCCCACGGTCAAATGCAGCAAAAAAGACATTGAATTAAACCGTAATATGAAATCTACCTACCTGGAAGAAGTTTCGGGACGAACGATGGACGAATGGGCTGGAATTAGCTCGCCAACTTCGGTGCTCCAAAATGCTCTACAGTGCATAAACAGTAACAATGGTAAAAATCAATGGTAAAACACCCCTTTTATAGGAATTTTGGAAAATTACAAAATTATATTTGGTAAATGTGGGTTTTCTTCTCATTGTTATCATATGAAATATGATTTTTCTATCTATATTGTTTATTTTATATTGAATGGGTTTACGTGTGACATGTCTTTGTACAGATCTACAGGTGATGGAGTTTCGTGTACACTTGATCCGTGAAGTCGTTTTTAAGCTCTTTTCTGACTCAAAACATGAAAATATAGCCGAGTTGCTCCTCTTGACTCATTAAAATTAAATAGGAGGCGACCTTTAAGCTCTTTTTCTGACCGTTTAAATGAGAAAATTTTGCCGGGCCTTTGTTGTTTCAGGCTCGTTAATGGTTACGAAACGACGTGATTTCGGTCGCTTTTCTACTTTTTCAGATTGAAGTCACTAATTATGAAAAGTACTCCTCGATCGTAATGGTCAGGCGATTCTTTTGAGTATTGTTTTATAATTTTTTCGGGCTCGAGAGACACAAGTCTACGAATAAAGGACCCCTCTGGAGTTTCCTTTTCCGTGTCTTTTTCAAACTCCCTAAACATGAAAAGACTCCGAGTTTTGCCTATGTCGGACTCGTTAAACCCTGACGACATTGGACTCGTCACCATGACGAGACTCGAGCTTCTCCTCCCTAGGGCTCGTTAAACTATTACTAGGTTGGATTCCATAACAGGTTTATCATCGGTTGTCTATGGCAGCGAGTCACTCTTGAACATCAACACTTCTGCTTCTTTTCGGGTTAGGACATCCATCCATCGTCATTTGGCCTTTCGCGGGTTTGGGTTGTCATTTAGCCTCATTCCATTTGATCCATGCTGTTTTCATTTGATCCTTTGGTACCTAAATGCTGCCACCCTTCGGAGTCGTGTTGCCGACATGTTCAAAAGTATAATCCTTCTGCAGTTTACACCTCTGTCTCCTTTGCTGATACTCTGTTGCACCATCTACCACTTGTTCCTTGTCTCATGTCGTTGATGGGGGAAACATTATGGCCCTCCTACGACGGGTCGTCTCCTGTTGACATCAGCTCATTATCCAGGAGATTGAACTAGAGACCCCCTTTGGTACCTTGGAGCTTGCATGCCTCAATGGCAAGTTCTTCGCACCTAACGGTCGATTTGCATCATTGGTCACCGATTGGGTGATTCCACTAGTGTTCGACTTCAGCTCATTCTTTGCACTTTGTGGATTGTACTGGACAGTACCTTGAGAGCCATTTTCATTATTGGTGGTTTCTCTCACGCTTGTTAATGGTTTCCATCACTGACTGGTAATCAAGCGACTTTCTCTCATGCTTGACTTCAACACCTCCATTCACATGATAGAATTTGTACTATTGGTCGGTTGGGTTCAAGACCCCGGGCTCAGATTACATATGCTCGGGCTGCGTGGAGTGGTTTATGATTACATGACTCATTGATGGATGGCTGCGCCCATACCTGAGTCTATATGGATGGTTGCGACCATACCTTTATCATTATCATGGTCTCATTAGCTGGGTGGCTGCGTCCATACCACAGACCTATTCCGTATGTCTTTTGGATGGTTGCGCCCATGCCTAGACTACATGTACTTCAGAGATATCAGTTCGACTTGCACACAGGTCCTTCCAGATGGCGTTATATCTCAGTTGTTTTGTAAAGAATTTCACCCCTCCCACTCTCTCTGGCTTCATACTTTAGGGGGCATCTGTTACATAGTAATTTATCACCGCTTTCACTCTTGGTCTTCTTACTGTGTCATTTGTCCAAGTCAAACATGCTTATGACAGAAAAATGCTTCTCCGTGCTGCCAATTGACCCACTTTTTCAAAGTTATCTGCCTCATCGTGGATGTTTCCTTAATAAACGCGTTGATAGGCGCTTATGAATAGACAGACCGTGCTGCCAGTGTTGAAGTACACGTGATTCCCGTGATGGCTTGATTTTATGCATCAGCGCAGGTCCATGTGGTCCCTTCAGCGATGATCTGACTATCTGCACTAATCACTTGCGATGTCAGCGCTGAAGATCAGTTCTGTGCCCGCGATGATCTAGATTGGGTGAATTGTTCGAACAGTCGGCCTTCTAGATGACTCCAGACCTGGTTGTTGGCCTTGTTTATGTCGCCCTTCCTTCCCTGGTGTGGTAGTTCTGTCAAGTGTGCTACCTTCCTTGGTGATAAGCTCTCCTTTCCACCTTTCATGGAGACTCCTTCTCCTATTTAAATTCTCACCATTGCTATGCATTGCTAGTTGGACAGTTCTGATAGTTGGCTAGTTGAGCAGTGTTGTGAGTGCTTCGTGAGTTTGCTAGATAGCTGGTGTGAGTGTGATAAGTGTGGAATTGTTGATAGTTTATGGAAGTTTGTAAGGTACCCTTGATCTTGTGTGAAGCTTATGAGTGAGAGAGCTCTTTTGTGTTGGGAGATCCATCTTCAAAGAGTGAATGCTTGAAGAACATGCTGGCTGGACTCTTCTCTGAGAAGGCTTGTGACGTCAACACTATGGTTGTAAGCTGACTCTTATTTCATTATTAATGCAAGCAATGATGTTTTCCTATGTCTTGTATGAAATGTACTTGATAGCTCATGACTTCTTGACTTTGTGAGTAAATGGTTTATTGTTGTTGCCAGATTACGTGCTTTATTGTATTTCCTTTGCTTTGTTTCAGGTTGATCACTCATTGAGGAGAAGGAAGCAGAAGCTGGAGCAGTGCAACGGAACTCCATCGACCACTGGTTGAGGTAGGCCTCCAACTTTGACTTTTTAAGGAAAGCTATTGTTGATCTGTCCTTGTTTGTGACTAGACCCACTCTAGGGCTAGAGGGGTTGCCTCTGTTCGTGGAGGGAACACTTTCCTGCATCACAAACTGGATTATGGTTTCTCAACTGAATGACTTCTCTTGAACATATCGACGACACTGAGATGGATTGGTAGCGTTAACCCCAACAGATGGATGGTGTGGAAGAACAATGGTGAAATGACCAGTGAACAGAATAACCCAACCCGACTCAATCATGGTGATGGAGTGAAAGTGTCATGTATAAGAGCGACCTACTACCATAAAATTCTTCAATTTTTCTTTCCTCTTTCGCCAGTCATTGCTGACCAGTACCTCTTTATTTTTGTCAAGCTTGAGGAGGATAACATATGCTTGTTCTATAATTTTCCCTTTGGGCAAACCTGTCGCTATGTTTTAGCGAGTCTAGCGATAGTGAGACTCGTTCTTGTCTAGGTGGACAAGTTTGTTTCTATTGTTTTAACGAGTTTAACGACAAAGACAACTCGGTCCTTTTCATGTTTAGAGAGTTTGAAAAGGGACATAAAGGAAACTCCAGTGGTTCTTTTTCATGGCATAATCCCTTAAGTCCAAAAAAGGATAAAATAATACAAAAGGGATGAATTTTCGATCACTTTAGCGAGAAGGAAAGACAAGCACTCGAACTTTTTTGTGAGAAAATCCCTCAGGTCCAAAAAAGATTAAAATATACAGGAGGGATGTCACTTCCAATCACTTTAGCGAGCTGGAAAGGCCATTAGCTCGACAATCTTTATATTTAATGAGTCTGAAAAGAGTTTAAAGGAGACTCATTTTTTGAGGAACGAGTGGTGTTTAGGGTAGCAACTGGTTCCAGGTAAGCTTGGAACTTCTCAAAACATGGTGATGTGAAGAGGTTGGCTAACAGGACCACTCATCGCAGCTGTTCCTCATAAGGGTAAACAATCAAGTGGAAGCGTATGATCGGCCAAAAGGATGGAGGTGATGGCAGGAACACAACCAAAGCTCAAAAGGCTGATAGCATGGCAATCACAAAGGTTATTTACCGAAGGCAGGTTCATTTTTTAACGAGCTTAAACTATTCGGGAACTATTCTCGGTGGTAGGTTTATTTTTTAACGAGATTGAACCATGCGACAACATATGCTCAGTGGTAGGTTTATTTTTTAACGAGCTTGAACCATGCGATAACATATGCTCAGTGGTAGGTTTATTTTTTAATGAGCTTGAACCATGCGATAACATATGCTCAAATTTTTAGTTTTTTCTTTTTATGCGAACTAGAAATGACAAAACTAAAAAACTAGAAAAACTAAAAAAAAAACTAAGGAACTACTAAGGTTATGTAGGATAGTTTCACCCACGGTTAGACAAAACACTTCCTTTGCTTCATTTGCAGCACAGACAAAGGTGAATGGTGTGTTGGACCAATCACCTAACCTAATAAGTTAAAAAGCTAAAAAACTAAAAGATAAAAAGCTAAAATGCTAAAAGGCTAGAAAATAAACTTGAAAAAAGGGTTGCATGCCCCCAACATGATGAAAAGGAGAGTCTCTAGTAACCATATGGAAATCACTATGGTTAAGCAGGATGGTGTTTGTTAGCGGTTAGACAAAACACTTCCTTGGCTTTGTCCACCAAATAGACAAAGGTGAATTGTGCGTTAGACCAATCACTTAACTTATAGAGAAACTCATATGGTAGGATGGTTTCGTCCACAGAGTAGACAAAACACTTCCTTGGCTTCGTCTGCAGTGCAAACAAAAGTGAATGGTTTTTCAGACCAATCACATAACCTACAGGGAAACCTATCTTTTCAGTTGGGTTCACCAAAGAAGACAAGGGTGCATGCCCCCTAAGCTTTGTTACATTCACCAGACTACTCGCGGTAATTAGGTGGATGGAATGAAGGTTGGAGAGACACTCTCGACACAAAAGGACCATTTAGGGATGATGATTGACTTGGAGCTATGCTTGAACTGGGGTAAGAAAGCTGGTCAATAGTGACAATTTTTCCTTCATGGAGGAAACACATCAGTCGAAAGAGTGTTGAAACAATAGCTTCCATGTTGTAAACATAGTCACGTCCAAGGAGTAGATTGTAATCTAACGGTCCTGGGACTACCATCACGTTCAGGTGAACAGTTTTCCTACCCAAAGTTATCGGTAACTTAGGAAGGATCCCTAACAATCGACTGGTTCCTTTGTTAAAGCCCAACAAATTCCATGTGACAAGCATAAGTGATGGCGAACCAAGCGCTTTCCAAGCAGTTGAGGAAAGGATACTCACTAATGCCCCTTCATCTATGATAATGCTAGACACAATCATTTTGTAAACTTGTACTATGATTCGGAATGGTACATTAGAAGGAAGGCAAGATCTTTCTAGTTGATTCCAATCAAAGGAAGTGACTAGACTACTTCGAGGGGGTACCGAATAAATGGTTGAATTAACCCCTTGAGTAGCGGGAACTAGGGGATTCTCTTCTTGTTGTGAAGGAACGAGTGAATTTCCCAAAAGTTCACCGGACTCTGAAGTGATAAAAAGAATTTGAACGGTATGGTTCTCACTCTCTTCCGGAAGGGTATGACCTTCAGAAGGTAAACCTGGGTCGATTGCCACCTCGACCTGTTGACTTTGGTCTGATATGGACTCAGAAGATTCACTTTCAACGATAGGTGTTTCGACTAATGGTTGAGTTATGTTAGTCGGATTTTCAACTAGTTAAGGACTTGGGGAGAGTTTCCTGTATCTAGTTGGAAGTCGCTGCGGTGAAGCAGGACGGCTATGCAAGACTCTTTTGGCTTCATCCAAAAAAGGAGAACGGGGAAGGGTATGGTCCCCTTCACATAACCTACATGGGATTTTGACCTTTCCTTTATGTCCATAAACTTCACTAATACCAATTGATGGTGTGTTGTCAACATGATCACCAGAGGTTGATGACACTTGTTGCGGTGAACGGGGGGACCATTCTCTCGAGATCCAAGGAATGCACAGACATTCTTGATGAAAATGGTCTCCTCTACAAATTATGCATGGATATCTGTGTTTGGAAAGTTTAGTGTGCGGATTTTCACTAGATGCTGCATGGTTTCCCCCTTGTTGAATCAACTTCTTCTTCTTCTTCTCCTTCCCTTTCTTCTTCTTCTTAGCCACCTAGTTACTAGCATTGCTATTTTCACCAAGCGAAGAGGAAGAAGGGGAGAGAGAAATAAACGAAGAAGAAGGTGAAGGGTCAACTTCAGGATCGACTGGATGCTGATTCGATCGTTGAGGAATTAGGGTATTTTGAATGACAGAGGTTGAGAAAAGCCAGACTGGCAGGCCAATTGTGATTCTTGGAAGGGACAATGTGGCCATATATGGAGCACCAATATTTCCCCAAGAAGAAAATGGACTAGGATTCCCCTCAAAAGGGATTCCTTGATTGGTGGACTCCATTATCTCAACTTAAGATCAATGAAGGAACAGGGATATTATTCCGAATTTAATAAATTTTAATGACGCTTTGACACAACTTTTCTTTCTCAATTTTTAAGAGTTGAGAAAAAGCTAAAGATGAATCTAGTCCCCTTCGATTTTTAATGAGCTTGAAGTGACAAGTGCTCAAATGGACCTTTTCTTTTAGAGAGTAAAAAAGGATTGAAAGTGACTACTCTGAAAATCTAGACAAAGGGATTACCAAACCAATCACAAAACTACAATATACACCTTGGTGATAAATTAAAGAGAAATTACCAAGGACTTATGTACGACAGTCAATCTTCTCGAATGCTGTGTTTAGTGCATTACGATCTATAGGGCAGCATAATCGGCTTCCTATGGATAAAGGATATAAACCTATTGTGGTATCCCAATATATACACGACGGTACGGGGAGCAAAAGTTTGTGCTAGCACTTGTCATATCAAAGAGGGGGAATCACCTTACCTTCGATGAAAATGATAGTTACTAGTTTTTACGACACCAGAACACGTCTCTAGCCTAGACCTCTAGATGTGTTGCGTTAGGTTCCAAAGCATTTTTAGGTTCACTAAGATTTATTTTAGAGTTGATCTTGTTTAAAATTTTGCCTTTCAATGGTTCACCATGTGATGTTGATCAATGAAAATCCTAGCTACTAGGGAAAGAAAATTGCGATTCTTTCAAACAAAGAGCAAAGAGCACACACTAAATGCACTTTTTCTAAATCATTTTTCGCACAAAGTCTAAATGCAAATGCAAATGCATGTATTTGTTTTTCGTTTCCCTTAATGTGAAAAATTCCAAAAAGGAAAACTAAGTATAGCAAAGATCTGAAATATTCTTTCAAAGCGACATTTTGACAATTTCTTTTTCAAAACAGAAAGGAAGACGAAACGAAACTTTTCAATTTCGAATAGAAAATGCTTTCGACACTTTGAATAACAAAAAATCAAATCAAATACATGACAAAAAGTTCAATTGACTATTTGGAGAAGGCAGACTTTACGACACTTCTCTTTTTTTGGCACAGAACGACAGTTATGACACTTTTTGTACCAGAACGACAGATCGATTTAAGAAACTTTTCGACAAAGGATTGTAAATGATGGAAAAATACATAAAAACATTTACTAATCCTAATCAATGGAGTCTGATATATGTAATGAAAGTAGGCTTCAGTAATGAGGTACTGTTCATAAGCAACAAAACAACTAAACAGAACTAAAAACAAGGACAAAAACCCGAAATTCCAAGAAGGGAAACAGGCTCAGTTAGTCATCGCACCTGGGCTTGACAGAAACAAGTGTGAATCACACCTACTACACTCGGGAAGTGTGATGCATACTGGTTAACAATGATAAACAGTGCAATGGGCCAGGGAGCACAACTGAGGTGTGTTTTGGCTCAAATTTGCAGCTGATTTCAGTGAGTTAAGTTGAGCTATGATGGACAGTAAAGAGAAAAGTATAGAGGAATAATCTTGGGAGGTTATTGAGCTACGAAAAGGGCATCTAGAATGCTTGTAAGTCAAATGTTCAATTCATAAACTAAATTGGAGATTGACTGAAGCAGCGTTCATCTATTATGCAATTACAAAGCAAGAGCAGTTCGAAGGCTATCTGGCTAACTTCAGGCTTTGTCTATAGTTTATAAAGCAAACAACAATAACAAACAAACATCTATTCAATCCCCAACAGAGTCGCCATTTTGTTTCTGGGAAAACTAGTGTCTTTTCGATCGACTAGCCCTCTAGGATTGGCAGCTATCCTAGAAACAAACAATCAAAGCAATTTGGGATTTCTTCTATGTATGATAGATAAGAGAGAGGCAAAGGAACCAACCGCTTAACTCCTTGCTTGATCTCTCCCCCCTTTGACAACGCTTGCAACTCCTCTCCTACTTATCCCACTTAGAGAATACCTGTAGAAACACAGTAACAAAACACCATCAAAGCATCTTGATCTATTATATCATAAGCATTGCAGAATCAGAAATACAATGAACATATAATGGCATTCACAAATAATAACATTCACAATTGCACAGTTGTATGGAAGAAAACTAAAAGAACTTTATTAAATAGAAGGGAGAATTACAACCCAGTTGTCTGATCCAACATCAAATCCCTCTTCACCTCATGAAAAGCAAGATCACACCAACAACAAAATGTTGTTTCTCAACAACAAACTATCAACACTTCCTTGCAAATTACAAAATTCCAGCCTCTAGATATCTCATATGAGGGATCCATTTATATATGTGTGCAAGGGTGTGATTCATCTCTGGGGTTTTGATTAGTGTCATTCCACTTGTTGTTTTTGGTTCCACTTGGAGATTTCTTGGATCTCTTACTTATCCTTGGGTGAATTCAGAGAGGCAAGTGTTATAGGAGAAGTTTCTAGAAGATTCCATGAGCATCCACTTAGCAAACTGTCTTGGACATTTGTCCATCCCCGCTCGTCGCACGCTACAGAAGGCCTCATTAGTATGCATCACACATGGCTAGTGTAGGAGTCAGTATGCATCACACCCTGACAGTGGAGCAGTCAGTATGGTCCTGTTTTGGCCAGTTCTGGATGGTTTTTTAGGTGGAACTTTTGGGGAATGATGTAATTAGTTGATCATGATCTTTTAGGGTATGAAACAACACTTTTAGGGGGTTAAAGAGCCCTAGTTTATCGACATATAAGATTGGGGTTGCAGTGCCCAAATATGTCTATAACAGTGAGTCTTATTTCCGATTCCACAATTCAAACCAATATTGGATTATTTAAGATAAAGTTGTGCCAAATATCCCACAATGACCTGATTATGGATTGGTTTAGTAGAGCGAATTGTATAAGATGCCTTGTGCCATTGTTTCAGCCATTGGCCATTAAATTGCTACATGAAAATGTAAAATCTATCTAATTTTGGTCAATTTTTACAAAATTCAAATATGATGCTCGAAGAGAAAGTTATGATGATTTTTCCTAGGTCACCTATTTGAGATTGAATTTTGGAGCATGCAAAACCCTTAATTCTTCCTATCATCTCTTAGAAAATGTAGTGAACCAAGATCTGAAATTTTTACAAGAAGTTTACCAAGATTTCATCTCCATGTGGTTGAAATTTAAGCTTTTGAAGCCTCATATAAAAAAAATTATAGAGAAAATTCCAAGATGACTTGTTTGAAGCAGCAAAACCCTAAAATCCAAAGCTCTGATACCAAATGTTATGCAACCAAATAAAAAGAATAGAAGAAAATACAGATCAATGAATTGAAAATTGGCCTCTTCAAGGGGGAAACATCCTTACATCACATAAATGAACAATTCTTGGATGATACAAAGGACAAGTCCTCCTTGGTATATATAGGAGTCTAAGGGGTCACAATATAATTAGAGCCTACATAACAATAATAATGTAACGACACAATAATAACAATAATGGGCTTCTATGGGGAATAAAAGAATACGAGATTTAAATGGGTACAACAATAAAAATAAGGGGGCTATGCTAGTATTATAGGGACCTAACAAGATCTACTTTTGGTGATTCAAAATTCACGTTAAAGAGAAAAAACAAAGTATTATTATTTTGTAACATGGAAAAGGGTTTTACAAAGATTTAGACTCTCGCTAAACCTCCATATAACTCATTAATAATGCATGAAGGTGACTATTTAGGGTACCATGTATCGTATTGATGAATTTCTTTAATGAAATGGGTGATATAGTGTTGAAAAAGATTGATTTGGAACATTTGCAAGAAATAATCAAAAGCGAATTGGATCAAATGATAGAAAAATATTAAGTCCCGTATAAGGCCCATGTTAATCCTAAAACCCAATATTAATCCCTTGATATTAAGTGATTAAATTTGTATTTTTAGTGGTCCCATTTTACTAAAATTGTACATTTTGTCTCCTACATATATACTAAGGAGACTTGTCCTAGAATCATAAAATATTGTCTTATATATTGTATTCATTGTACAAGGAGGTTTACCCCTTAAATAGGACTGTAATGATTGGTTTCTTTCATTTTTAAGGTGCAAGTTTCATATAATTTGGTATCAGATCTCATGTTCCCATGGTTTGAATACTTCAAATAGACCATTATGACATTTTTGCTATAATTTATTTTTTTGAAGTTTCAGATGGAAACATGGAGAATATTGAGGAGAAATATTGGTTAATATTTGTTTAAAACTTCATATCCTGGTTTGATATGGTTTCATAGATGTGATCCAAGGAAATTAGGGTTTCTGAATGCTCCTGAAATTAGTATAAAAAAATAAATTTGGCATTTTCACTATAACTATTTTTTTGGGAGGTTTTAAATTGTGAAACTTGGGCCTTATTATGGTGAAATCTTAGTGAACATATGGTTCAAATTTCATATCTTGATTCATATAATTTTGGATATTTGCTCTAAGCAATTTTGAGTTCATGAATGCTCCTGAAATCAGTTTCAAATAGGTAATGGCATTTTCACAATAACTTTTTTGGTGAGGTTTCAAATAGTGAAACATGGATCATATTAGGGAGAGATCTTGAGGAACATTTTCTTTAAATTTTAGAATTTGGTTCACTATAATTTTGGAGTTATACATTGTGGAAGTTATGGTTTTTGAACAATATTGAAATACATATTAAAAAGGCTAGCTTGGTTTTTGCTACATCTTCTCTTTTGGGAATTTTGAAATTGTGAAACATTCAAGTATTTCAGGAGAAATATATAAGTATATCATATGAAAATTTCAAAATTATATTTGAAGAATTAGACTTGTGGCATGCTATACAAGTTTGCTTGTGGGAAGAGGCAAAAAATCATCAAGTTTTAGGAAAGTTACCATAAATTTCACTTGGCTCATCAAATTCTGGTCACACCTATGGAATTGCAAAAAATACTTAAACAAACCAAAGTTTCAAATCCTAAAGGACTCAAATCTCGTAGAAATATCAATAAAAACTTACAAGTGACCTAACTTTTGATTACAAGATCCTTTTTTTGTGGCTAAAAGTTATGATAAAGAGGATTATTATTATTATTTTCTAACGTGCCTCCAAATAAATCTACTAAACCAATTAAATATATTGAAGGTTCATCCTTGACTCATGAAGAAAGCGAAGAATTAAAATTTGGGTTATCTCAATTAGAGTTTAAACTTAATGAAATGGATGATAGTATGTTGAAAAAGGTGGATTTATTAGGATCTCAAGAAAAACTTAAAAGAGAAATGGAAAGGAGGATGAATGAAAATAAGTAAGGAATATAAAAGAAGATGAATGAAAATAAGGAAGCAATACAAAAATCGATGAATGCCATGGAAAATTTTCTCTTTGAGAGGCTTCCTAGAAGGGATATTGAGATCCAAGGAAACAATGAAAACAAGGAGAACCATTATGCTGAAACTCAATCACCTACGGGAAATATTTTATCACAATCAGAGAGGACAAATATTGAATCGTAGAACCATAATATTGAATTTTTAGTCCAAGATCGACATCATCAGGTCTTCAAGTCAACACCAAGGAGCTATTACATTATGAAGATCAATATGAGCAAGTTTGATGGCAATGATACTATAACATGGATATTTAAGATGGAGCAATACTTTGATACTCACCAAGTAGCTTCTTTGCAAAAGGTAAATATTACATCCATGATTTTAGAGAAAGATAAACATGTATGGTATCAATGGCTTTGTGAAAATGAAAATGATTCAATTATATCTTAGTCCATTTTTATAAAGAAATTGATATTATGGGTATATTAAGATCAATACATTCTTTATTCAATTGGTAAATCTTTGACAAAAAGGTACCATTACAAAGCACATTCAACAATTCCAAAAGCTGAGTCTCAAGGTATAGAATATTTCAGAGGAAAATTTGTTAGACCTATTTATGGGAACTTAAAGAAAAACATCCAACATGAGGAGCATCTCTTTGAAACTAAATGTCTAGAGCATTCTTTCAATCTAGCAAAGAAAGTTGAAAGTAAAAATATGGGAATTAGAAAATTGGTCACTAATAGCTATAGAGAAAATCACGCCCCTCTCCTAAACCAACAAGGTTGATGCCCAACATATGGATGAAAGAAGAGAAAAGGGACTATGTTTCAACTTTGAAAATGTGAAAATTTCTGAATCTACACATCAGAAATCCTACTTCAATCACTCGTTTATCATCTCCTACTTGTTATTAGATTCAACAAGTTATTTAATTTATAAACAGTGATGAAAAACACTACTGTAGACTTCACTGGCATACATATCATAAACTGAAATAGACATGAGACAAGCACACAAGGGACACCATTATTTTTGGATAAACGTCCCTAGAAAAACTCAATGCGGGAAAAACGGTGTAACAACTCTGAGGGTTTTCTATTATTAAGTAGGAGTTCTGAATACAACTTTGGATGCCCTCTTGGCTATCCAGTTATAGAGATAAAATATACTGACAAAAACCTAAGTGAGATTGCCTACCTTCACCCACCAAAATCCCTTTGATCTGACAACTATATTGATTATCCCTGGCTACAACTGCGTTGCCCCTTCACAGTAGCTGCGTGTGCCTGCATGGAGCACTCTAAGAATCTGCATCAACTCTATGCTACCTCATCTACCTCCTAGAGCTCCGACGTTAACCTTCTAGACTGATCCTGCTGCTCTCCAACTGAATTCAGAGTTCTGTAGGAGGGAAACTCTTCCCCTGCATTGGCATTGCGTTAAGAAATGTGCGGGACCTCCTATCCCAGCGCTAGCCTCCCTTGGTTTGTGCTGCCTCCTATGGTGTATCTTTTCCTCTCTCTGCTAAGTATTCTGGGTCTCGAAGAAGATCCTCCAACCCCAACTATCCTTTCCCCTCTGCTGCAACTCAGATCACATGTTCGACTTTCTTAGCAAACCTCGCCCCACAAAAATCGAATTGACTAATCAATATGGTGTATCTCCAACTGACCCTCAAGCATCCTCTTATACTTTTCCTATTCATGAATCAACGACTGAGATTAAGTCCCGAATCAACGACTAAGATTAAAATAGACTTGATCCTCACCTCTTAGAAGCTCCTCACCCATATTTTTATTAATACCCATTAATATTTTTATTTTCCTAAGTTTAGACTTAGGAACCCATTAAAAATTTTAATTATTCTAATAACATAGAATCTGGGTGGAATTTCTTCAAATGATTTTTGGGTCTTGGAGATCTTATCTATTCTAGCCCCTCCAATTTTTTTTTTTTGAGCTAGAGCACATCCGATGCTACTCCAAAATCAACACTCCCGCTTAGCGAGGAATGTGCTTTAGCAATACTCCCCAATATAAGCATCACACTGATCCACAACATCGGTCTTCTCTGTTGTTGATGCTTGGCATGCTACCCTTCATCTATTGCACTACTGCATCCTATACCGCTTCCCATGACACTGCCACTGTCACTACTACATTTGTATTGCAGCTCCCTCTCAATATGCTGCATCATGCTACCCATAGCATTGCCACTCCTAACGGCTACATTGCAACTCAGTTGCTGAGAAGTAAGAAACTGAAAATCCACCCAAAATACTGACATGCTAGTCAGTCTGGATGCCTCATGATGTTGAAGCTACCTTTGCTCCTAATCTGTGTTGACCCTCTGCTGCTAGTGCACTGCTGCAATCTGCTCTGTGCCTCCCGTACTGCTGCAACCTCCACTACGCTACTTTAGACTCTGGCACTCTAGCTCTGCCACTTTTGCTCCAACATCCCTCGCACCAACTGACTCCCGTCATTCTGCTACTGTCATTAAGGGCGCCCGTAGCCTTATGCGATCTAAGAGTTTGGGCACCTCAAGGATCCTTTCCATGTGTATTCCTCATGACTACAAATTGATATCGCCCCACCTCTTATCCAGAGGTGCATGAGCACTCATGGCACAATCCTCGTCATCGTTCTCCTTGTCAGATTTCATTGGAGTAGCCTTCGAATTAGAATTCTCTTCCTTTCCCTTCTTCCAAGGGCACTGAGTTATTAAATGTCCCAGTTCCCCACACTTGAAGCATATAACTTTGGTTTTGTATTTCTTTTTCATCTTCTATTTCCCTGGCTATCCCACTGAAGTGAGAGATGCATCCTCCTCTTCCTCCTTCTTGACCTAGACTCCTCTGTCGCTACTCCTTACCTTGGTTAGCCTCCTGATCTCTTCCTGTCGAAGGGTTACCCACATCTCCTCCCAAATGGAGTGGGAAGCCCTGCCCAAGATTCTTTGAACAAAGGTCTCCTAGTCTTCAGTGACTGCATTCAGGGCAGTCCTGACCATGAACTAAGGATTTTGTGTAGACCCCACGAACGTCAACTAGTCTCGAATCCCTTGCAACCTAAGGAGGAAGGGATCAATTTCTTCTCCCTTTTGCATATGTTACTATCTCATCTAATTCTCCAATATCATCTTCCGTTGAATAGAAGTCCCCTTGTACAAGCTGGTCAAAGCCTCCCACATCTCCCTTGCTATTTCCTTCTCAACAATGTGTGGGACCACGTTATCCTTGACCCCATCTAAAATCATGCATTTAGCCTTCACCTCGGCCTCCTCATACTTCTTCAGTGGATCAACATCGACCAATATAACCACCACTTTCAATGCACAATCCTTGATTTGATTCTTGTCCAGGACTGCTAGGATCTTGGCCTTGCAGATGAAAAAATTGGATGCTCCATCCAATTTGTCCTAATCCCTTAGTCCATTGACTGTCATCTCTGCTCAAGCAAGTATAGAATAAGTTCTCTTCTCCCTGTTTCACTGCTATCCCAACAAGAATTAGATTTGGATTTCTTTGGTGCTAGAAATCCTCTAAGGAACAAGTTACTTCTAGACTCCCTCTAGGTCCTGATTTCCTTCACATAAATCCTCCTGTAAAATAATGACAAATAACCCCTTATACAATCCTCCTTTGCTATTGCTCAGCAACTCGGACCTAGATTTCTTTGGCAAGAAATCGTTAATGTAGTGACTCCCTCTACCTCAGTTTCATCTCCACCGACACTGTTCTGCACTAGCAGTAACAATGTCCCACCAGCACCTTAGATCGAATTTGCATTGCTCCTACTTCCTCGAAAACTAAAGAATCTGAGATCATCTAGCTTTGTGCAATCATTGTGTGAACTAGATCAACTCCTCTTGGTCACTGCGTCACTCCTTCCTGGTCCAGAAGATGATGTGGCTCTGTGTGAGCCTGATATGCCCCTCTTTGCTTCTGTACTGGCCTAGATAGCTAACGCAGTTACTGCGTGGGCTCCTCCCAACTACTGTGTCACCCTCACCTGGCTCAGAATGCTGGTGCAGGCACTACGTGAGCCTCTGCATCACCTCTTTTGCACTGCGTCACTCTCCATCTGTGTCTCTGGCTCTGGAACAATGCTGTCACTTGGGACAACTGCTTCTTTGTAGTATATTTTCCAGATCTCCCAACAGATGGCTTCAGTATCCTATGATCTGCAATCTTTTGATACAATGTGAAAATTTTTGAATATACACATCAGAAATCCTATTACAATCACTGCTTTATCATCTCATACTTGTTATTACATTCAACAAGTTATTTAATCTATAAATAGTGATGGAAAATACTACTGCAGATTACACTGACATACAAATCATAAACTGAAATAGATACGAGAAAAACACACAAGGGACACGGTTATTTTTTGAAAAATGTCCCCGGAAAAACCTAATGCGGGAAAACTGGTGCAATAGCTCTGAGGGTTTTCTATTATTAAGAAGTAGTTTTGAATACAACTTTGGATGTCCTCTCGGCTATCCAGTTATAGATATAAAATATATTGGCAAAAATCTAATTGAGATTACCTACCTTCACCTACCAAAATCCCTCTGATCCGGCAACTAGACTGACTATCCTCGGCTACAACTGCGTTGCCCCTTCGCAGTAGCTGAGTGGGCCTACGTGGAGTACTCTAAGACTCTGCGTTAGCTCTGTGCTACCTCCTCTGCCTCCTAGAGCTCTGATGTCAGCCTTCTCGAATAATCCTACTACTCCCCGACTGAATTCAGACTTTTGCAGGAGGGTAGCTCTTCCCTTGTGCTGAAACTGTGTCAAACAATGCATGGGCCCCCCTAGCCCAACGTCAACCTCCCTTAGCCTATGCTTCCTCCTTTGGTGTATCTCTCCCTCTCTTTGCTGAGTATTCAGGGTCTTGGAGAAGATCCTCCAACCCCAACTATCCATGCCCCTCTACTAAAACTTAGATCACTTGTTCGACATTCTCACCAAACCTCACCCCAGAAAAATTGAACTGAATGATCAATATGGTGTATCTCCAACTAACCCTCAAGCCTCCTCTTATACTTTTCCTATTGATGAATCAACAACCGAGATTAAGTCCCTAATCAATGGCTAAGATTAAAATAGATTTGATCCTCACCTCTTAGAAGCTTCTCACCCATGTTTTTATTAATACCCATTAATATTTTTATTTTCCTAAGTTTAAACTTAGAAACCCATTAAAAATATTAATTATTTTTATAACTCACAATCCAGGCAGAATTTCTTCAAACAATTTATGAGTCTTGGAGATATTATGTATTCTAGCCCCTCCAAAATATTTCGGAGCTAGAGCACATCTAATGCTACCCCAAAATCAAGACTCCCTCTTAGTGAGGAATGTGTTCTAGCAATACTCCCTAATAGAAGCATCACAATGATCCACAACATCTGTCCTCTGTGATGTTGATTCTTGGCTTGCTACCCTTCATCTATTACACTGCTGCATCCTGTACTACTGCCCATGGAACTACCACTGTCACTGCTACATCTATACTGCAACTCCCTCTCAATATGTTGTCCATAGCACTGCTACTGCTAACTGCTGCATTGCAACTCAGTTGCTGAGAAGTAAGAAAATGAAAAGCCACCAAAAAAGTTGACATGCTGGTTAGTATGGATTCCTCATGATGTTGAAGCTACCCTTGCTTCTAATCTGTGTTGATGCTTTGCTGCTAGTGCGCTGCTGCAATCTGCTCTATGCCTCCCGCACTACTGCAACCTCCACTATGCTGCTTCAGACTCTGGCACTCTAGCTCTGCCATTGTTGCTCCATCATCCCTCACACCAACGAACTCCCGTCATTCTGATATTGTTGTTAAGGGCTCCCATAGCTGTATGTGATCTAAGAGTTTAGGCACCTCAAGGATCCTGCTCGTGTGTAGTCCTCCTGAATACAACTCGATATCGCCCCACCTCTTCTCCAAAGGTGCATGGACACTCATGGCACAATCCTCGTCATCTTTCATTGGAGCAGCCTTCAAGTCAGACTTCTCTTCCTTGCCCTTATTCCACAGGCACTGAGTGGTGAAATGTCTGAGTTCCCTATATCTGAAGCATCTGACTTTGGTTATGTCTTTCTTTTTCCTCTTCTGTTGCCCTAACTATCCCATTGATGCGAGAGGTGCATCCTCCTCTTCCTCCTTCTTGACTTGAGATACTTTGTCGCTACTCCCTGCCTTGGTGAGCCTCTTGATCTCTTTTTGTCAAAGGGTTGCCCACATCTCCTCCCAACTGGGGAGAGAATTCCTTCCCAAGATGCTATGGACAAAGGTCTCCCAGTCTTCAGTGACTGCATTCAGGGCAGTCTTGACCATGAACTCATGATCTGGTGTTTACCCCACGAAATTCAGTTGGTATTGAATCCCTTGCAATCTGAGGAGGAAGGGATCAATTTCTTCTTCCTTCTAAATCTGGTATTGTCTCAGTTGATTCTCCAATAGCATCTTTCTTTGAATGGAATTCCCCTCGTATAAGCTAGTCAAGGCATCTCACATCTCCCTTGTTGTTTCCTTCTCAGCAATGTGTGGGACCACATGATATTTGACCTCATCTAAAATCATGCATTTAGCCTCTCCCTATGCCTCCTCATACTTCTTTAGTAGATCAACATCATCCAGTACAACCACCACTTTCAAGGCATAATCCTTGATGTGATTCTTGTCTAGCACTGTTAGGATCTTGGCCTTCAAGATGACAAAATTGGATGCTCCATCCAATTTGTCCTGATCCCTCAGTCCATTGACTGCCATCTCTGCTCAAGCAAGCATAGAACATGTTCTCTTCTCCCTCTCTCGTTTTTTTCCTTGCAAGACTCAGACCTGGATTTCTTTGGTACTAACATTCCTTAAGGAACAAGTTCCTTCTAGATTCCCTCTATGTACTGATTTCCTTCACGGAAATCCTCCTGCCAAATAATTTCGAATCATCCCTTCTCCAATCCTCCTTTGCTGTTGCTCAGCAACCTAGACGTAGATTTATTTGGCAAGGAATTCGTTAAGGCAGTGACTTCCTCTACCTCGGTTTCATCTCGACAAACATTGTTCTAGACCAATACCAACAACATCCCACCAACACCTCAGATCAAATATGCACTGCTCCTACTGCCTCGGTAATTAAAGAATCTGAGCTCCTCTAGCTTTGCGCAATCACTACGTAAGCTAGATAAGCTCCTCCTAGCCACTGTGTCACTCTTTCCTTGTCCAGAAAGATGATGTGGCTCTAAGTGATCCTGATCTACCCCTCTCTACTTCTGCGCTGGCCTAGATAGCTGATACAGTTACTGCGTGGGCTCCTCCCAGCTATTGCATCACCCTCACCTGGCTCAGAATGCTGATACAGGCATTGCATGAGCCTCTGCATCACCTCTTCTCCACTGCATCACTCTCCCTCTGTGTCTCTGGCTCTGGAACAATGATGTCACTCAGGACAGCTTCCTCTCTGCAAAAAATTCATTGGATATCTCGGCTAATGGCTTCAGTATCCTATGATCTGCAATCCTTTGATACCATGTGAAAATTTCCGAATCTACACATTAGAAATCCTACTGCAGTCACTACTTTATCATATCCTACTTGTTATTACATTAAACAAAATTGATAAACAATGTTGAAAAACACTATTGCAGACTACAATGACATATAGATCATAAATTGAAATAAATATGAGACAAACACACAAGGGACAGTGTTATTTTTTGACAAACATCCTCGGAAAAACCCAATGCAGGAAAACTGGTGCAACAAATCTGAGGGTTTTCTATTATTAAGAAGTAGTTCTAAATACAACTTTGGATACCCTCTCCGCTATCCAGTTATAAAGATAAAATACACTGACAGAAACCTAAGTGAGATTACCTCACTTCACCTGGAAAAATCCCTCTGACCCGACAAATAGATTGACTATCCCCAGCTACAACTGTGCTGCCCCTTTGCAATAGCTACGTGGGCCCGCATGGAGAACTTTGAGACTCTGTGTTAGCTCTACGCTACCTCCTAGATCTCTGACATCAGCTTTCTCGGTTGATCCTGCTGCTCCCCTACTGAATTCAAACTTCTACAGGAGGGCATCTCTTCCCCTATGCTAGCACTGCATCAAGAAATGCGTGGGCCCTCTTGGCCCAATATTAGCCTCCCTAGGTTTTCCCTACCTCCTCTGGTATATCTATGCCTCTCTCTATTGAGTATTTGGGGTCCTGGAGAAGATCCTCCAACTCCAATTATCCCTTCCCCTCTACTGCAACTTAGATCACCTGTTGGACTTTCTTAGCAAAACTCGCCCCAGAAAAATCGAATTAATTGATTAGTATGGTGTCTCTCCAACTGAACCTCAAGACTCCCCTTATACTTTTCTTGTTGATGAATCAACGGTCAAGATTAAGCCCCTAATAAATGGCTAAGATTAAAACAAGCTTGATCCTCGCCTCTTAGAAGCTTCTCACCCATATTTTTATTAATACCCTTTAATATTTTTATTTTCCTAAGTTTAGACTTAGGAACCCATTAAAAATATTAATTATTTTAATAACTAAAAAGCCAAGCTGAATTTCTTCAAATGATTTTTGGGTCTTAGAGATCTTATTTATTCTACCCCCTCCACAAAATTTTAGAGCTAGAGCACATCTGATGCTACCCTAAAATCAACAGAAAACAAGTATAATAAGGTGCATAAATGTAGCGATAAGTAATTTTTATCCATAGAATGTGAAGATGAAGAAGAAAAAGAAGTGGAAACTTCACAAGACCTATGTAACAACCTCGGGTTAAAAGTTCATGTAATAAAGGATAATAAAGGTAAAATAAGACCAAGGTCATGGGACACGTATTCCAAGATGAATGTTGGGAAAAACTTTATAGTGGGAATTACTTATTGTTTATTATGGTTAAGGAAATTGACAAAGGGAAAGAGGCATTAATTGGCATTTATTTATGAAAATAAATCAAAATAGGAGAAAATGGAGATTAAGGGTCACAAATTTACATGAGAGGAAAATAGAGGAAAATGAAGAAAACAGAGGCATCAATGGTAAAAAGGCTTATGAGGACCCATTCACATCTTTTGTCAGTTCAGTTTTGGAGCTCTCTTCTATTCTCTCATACTCTTGCACGCATAGAGCATTCTTGGAGCACTATAGCATTGGAGAAAGGAAATAAAAGGATAAGCAAGGAAGGTTGGATCAAGCAACTTTAGCAGGAGGATTTTGTAGGTAACTGGTTGCAAGTGTGATTTCCTAGCTGAGGTGTGAATGCATGGTACATGCATTTGTTAATTTGGTTCATTTGTTGTCATTGGCATGGGTTTTTCCTAGTTTGACAGTGATTTTAACACTGCCTTGCCATTTCCTGGATAACCATGGTGTGATGGGATTCTTTTCGGGTTGAGCTTTGGATTGCTGGAAGGTTTTGGAGCTAGGCGAGCTGACCTCAGGAAAATTACCAAGGGTTGGGGGTAGAGGTGGTTTAATCTCTGGAAAGCCCTCGATAGGTGGGTGGAGAGAGACAAATTCCTCAATGTAATGGTGAATAAATTCTAAGGCATCCAAGCTTGTTTGGGCTTCGTGATCTCTTGACTGGTTTTGGCGAGACCATGGTAGCTTGAGGGTGGAGGTGGTTCAATCTCTGGGAAGCCCTGGTTGTTTATGTCTTTAGATACCACATTCATTCTTGGAATATGGCAAGGGGGTGATTGGCTGTGTTACCGCTCAAACGAGCAGGGGTCCTAAAAGGGACTCCTAAATGGGACAATTGCTAGGTCTAGTGAAATAATGGAGACTTACTCCATTGTCACCTCAACTAAGACTCCCTACTCTTTAAGAACTTTCACCAATGGGAGGAGACCCGGTATATGGAAAGTCACTTGGGAAGGATGGGTTAAAAATGGATGTGAAGTGACCTTAATGAACCTTTTCCTAGAAGGTGGTTAAGAATGGAGCTTGCTTGCTCTTTAAGAAAGGTACCAATATTTCTAGGATAAGGAGGTGAGGATTTAAGGGCTATGTTGGAGGAGTATACCTTGTAAAGTATTTTTCCAATCCCTAAAATCATTATTGAACTTGATTTTCCAAGTGGTTATTGAAGAATTAACTTTTTAAAGGTACGGGACCACACTAGACCAAGTGGACCCAACCTAGGTTAAGGGGAATGAGTCTACCAACCAATGATGATCTTAACCCAGACAAGGAAGGGGAAAGAATCAAAACAAGAATTCACACTTAAAGGTGTCAACTTGATCTTATGAGGTACTAACATAGGGAACACCAGGGCAAAGTTTGATCTCAAAGTTAGGGCCTGGGATATCTCGCAATCCCATCATCAGAATGGCTTCAAATTTGGAGGAGACCTTGAGGAGACACGAATGTTGTATATGCTAGGAGATTGAACCTTTTTTATATGGCTAATTTGTCAGGAAAGTGTTGCCCTAGGTGAGCCAACTTGACTAGACCTAGAAGAGAAGGGGAAAGGTGAATAAAAATGGTTCTTTTAGTGACCATCTAATGGTGGATCAATGCCTAAGCCCTTGAGGAGAATGGAGTCTAGGAGAATTATGAGAAATGACTTTGTTTCTCGGTCAAGGAGGCCTCAAGGACAACTTCGCTTGGCCTTTAGGGCAAGAAGAAGTGAAATCATTGCTTTATACGTCACTTTGCAGAAAGAGATGGCTTATCAAGATAAATTCAATGGTAGAATTATCCCTAGGAGATTTCATTCAACATACATGGCCCATACATTGAGATATTCTATATAGAAACAAAAATTCCCTAATTTCACAATTATGTAAAGCAACAATTAGCCCAGGTATAGTGAAAATCCCATTCCAATGTATATGACAAAGTAAAAAAAGAATAGAATTAAATGTGTGTACTTACATGTAAGAGAACGTATCCAACCATCAACAATTTGACAATAAATAAGCTCCAAGATAAGATAATCCAATCTAAACATCAAAATTCATCCATTATCCACTTCATCCTCCAAGAAGAAGTGTGAAATTCTCAAGAGAGAAGAATGGTCCAATCCAAAGTGATATACAAATGAATTCATGTCTCTCCTATTTATACAATCATTAGGAGTTAGAATTACCTAACTTGAGCCTATAGTATCCCATAAACTAAAGTAATGTGCCAGTAACTATCTATTGGTGACAAGCCCACTAAAATAGCTCATAAATAAAATAATATGCTTCTCAAGAGGTTAAATTATCAATAATGCATGTCGTTGGGCTCTCTAAGAGGCCTGATGAAGTCCATAAGTTCTAAAATCATGAGTTGGACTTCCAAAAGTAATGGACAAGGGGTTGGCCCCATGTTCTCCACAAAATAAACCTGTGGTGCTCCCATTGGCTGTGAGGGCACAAAAGTGACCTCATGGGTCTCCAAGTAAGTAGAATATGTCTATAAACCATATGTAAGGGCTTCGATGATGGTGTAAGTGATGCCACATCAACATAAAAGTCTTGGGTCATCTTCCAACTGCATGGTACAACTGTGGGGTAGGCTGGGAAAGGTGAACCAGGTGCATGTTCCTCGTCTAATAGGTGAATCTCGAGCAAGCTATGAACATCTATTGAGATTCATGGAGTGTTGTCTACTGTTGTTGAGGCCCATGGCTCTCAACAAATGCCCTACATGTGCTAACGTATCTCTCTAGAAGGGTAGGACTCCGTAGAGGGAGACCAAACCCAAGAAGGAGACCACTTGCAATCCTGAATAAGTCCCTTAGCCTTCCAGTACAAAATTTCGTCAAGGAAATCGATTAAAATATCTTACAAATGGTGGAACAAAAGTGGGTTCTTAATAATGGTATTCCCTTCCACAATGGGCTTTGGAAGATGCTAATGTCCCTAAGTTATAAATGGGGTAACCAAGTATCCCATTAGGTGGTTTCTACTTCTAAAGGGGATAATATTTCCAAGGTGCATCCTTTAAAAGGTGGTGGCATGTGATAATGGATGGAGTAGGGAATGAAAAGGGGCATCCCTGGACCACATGTTGGGGTACAAGGGTAGCTAGTAAAATGGAAGCCCACATTTTGGTATATAATGTATAGGAGGGAGAGATCATGGTACATGAGGTGCCCCGGCCTTGATTTGAAACTCTAATTTATATGTCTTTTTCCTTTTTATGATTTTTATTTAATTGACTGCTCAAAGCTCAAGGGGTAAGATCATGATGTGTGAAATATAGCAACGGATACCCCCTTTTAAGGTAGGGAATTTCATTTCCCACTAGGGGTTGGGACAATCATCAGTTCCTAAATGATCAAGGAAGCTTATAGAGCCTCTAGGAACCATAGTGATGGCCATGATTATGGGGTAGAGCTCATGTATTGGCTTCTAGCCACATGCTAAATGTGTTTGTCTTGACCATATTTTGCATTTTGTGGTACATTTACTTGTTGAATGTGGCCAATTATGCTTTTGCTTTTCTTTTTAGTTGCATCAACCTCCGGGGCATCATTCCAGGCTCGACCCAAGGCACGGGAAGGGGAAGGGGAGAGCTAACCCTATGTGGACCCAATGGAGGAATATGGACCCAGGCAGGAGAAATGATGAAAGGGGTTATAATGAGTGGAAAGGGGGCAATATATATGGATGAGGGAGCAGGACCATGCAAAAAAAATCAGGGTTTCCCATGAAATACCATCCCTAAAGAAAAGTGGTTAGTAAAAGAAATCTTACGAGACTAAAATCCAAGATTAATATCCAAAAGGGGTCTAGGGTACAAGAGCACAAACCTAGCCCATTTTTTCCACCAAATCCCCCCATTAATCCATGCCCATAGGTGTCCATGATAAGAAAACTATAATATTCAATTACCAAATGACAAGGCATACCTTTAGGTTCGGGAGGCCCACCTTCAAACATACGATCATAGAAGATGGGTGAGGACCACATGGCTGAATTAGGTGGCAGAAAAGTGGAACAATGAGATATTTAGTGGCTGTAAGGGGCTGATGGCTACCAACTAAGGAGCATCTTGGAGAATAATATTCTCATAGGGATATCACCCACAAAATGGTGGGTAACATGTTGAAAAAAATATTTGGTTCAACCCAATATATGGTTAAGTGGTACGTGGAAGTCCCTGACTTGGTTGCCTTTTGCACAAGATTAATAAGAGCTATTTTACTATTGTAATCTATGAAAACTTGTACTTTTTATTATGATGATTTGATGTATGTTCTATCATGGTTAATAATTTGGTTATATGCTTGGTTATAAACATGGATTTGTAATGTGCTCTAGATTTGACTTGTTCATGATTTGATAAGTATATGAATGATTGATGAATGCATGGAATACCAAGTGATATTGCAACTACTATGAGAGGGAATTAGACCTTCTTGATGATGGACTACAAACCTTTGTGATCAGATATGCATTCATGGCCTGTAACTGTTATGTTAGCCATGTGTTTGGCGAAATGTATGTTATGGATTAGGCATGTCATGTGTCATTTTTTGTTCAAGTTTTGTATGAATGGCTTCATTATTATGTCATTTACAATTATGAGAAGTTACAAGCAGTTTTGGACAATGGTCTAGAGGCTAGCTTGGAAAAGTAGTTTAGCTATTGGGATCACACCCTCTAAACTAGAGGATTTGGGTTGCAACCACATGGAGAAAATGTTGTGCATGTGGTTGGAGGGTCATAACCACACCCTTGCAGGCTTGTGCATGCAGTTGGGGTGTTAGGCTAGAGAAAAATAGGTTCAACTCAGGGTTTGGTCACCTAGAGTGGTTCTTTGTCCCCTAAGTGTCTTATGACTATTGAGGGATGTTTGTGAGGTATTAGTTGTCAGCCCCACTTCCATAACCGAATCTTGGAGGTCGGGTCATGTCATAGTGGCGCTTCACTTCACATTTACCTGAAGGGCTTGTAAAAGTGGAAAATGTGGGTAAATGTTCAAATACTTGGATTGGATGGGCTACAGGCATGCATTGTCATGGTTATGGTTATCATTCATAAGGTCATTTCATACAGTTAGTATTATCATGCATGATATCAACATTTTGATATGGTCATTTATATCTCTCTCTCTCTCTCTCTATATGTGTGTGTGTGTGATGCTAATCTAGATTGACTTTATAGATGAGATAACCTCCCCTAAACTTCATTGAGGATTGTTGATTATGTTTATATTTGGTTATTTGACATGGTATATTTGCAAGAAGAAGAGGATTAGAGATGACTAGTAGAATAATGGATTATAGTTCACGAGACTCTTCTTATAGATAAACTAAGCAACATGTGGAAGAGTACATTCCTGACATATCAAATACCTTGAGAAGTATAAATTCATAAAAAAGAAGTTGCAAGGTAGATAATGACAGGATCATTCAGTCACAAGAAATACTTTCTAGGGCATAGTAAAAGCAAACATAAGTCAATGCAGTGATCCTTTAGAGTTTGTCAGATTTGCAGAGACAGGGACAACCATGGATTAGTTATGGACAAGAGGAACGGACTAATGGGGGATATGGTAGTAGGTATCATGGATAGAACAAGATGGATAGGGATAACATAGTCATAGAGGGTAGGTTCTTGGATACACCTGACATGAGAGGCAATGGTTATGGGTTCTATTCTATTTAGGGTTCAGATAGGTACCATGATCATCATCGCTATCATCCTTACAGGAGGAGCGAGAGGTGATACTTTCCAGATGAGTTTAAGAAATAAAAGCCTCCTACATTTGATGGATACATGAAGAAACCAGAAGATGCAAAGGCATGGCTGCTTGGGATGAAGACGTTCTTCAAGCTGCATGACTATAATGAGAACATGAAAGCCAGGATACCTGTTTTTAGTCTCAAAGGAAAAATAGACATTTGGTAAGAAGATGTGTTTAAGAGGCATCCAGATAGAGGATTTGGGTTGGAACACGTTTAAAGGAATCTTCTGAAAGAAGTACTTTTCAGAGAGATACTATAATGGTAAGGCTAAGGAGTTATATGATTTGAAGATGTGATCTATGACAAATAAGGAGTACATGACTAAGTTTTTAGAATTATTGAGGTATGTTCCTTACCTCAAGGATGAGAAGATGAAAGTTCAAAGATTTATCAGTGGACTTCCATTAGTATTCAAGGATCAGCTTGATTATGATGAGCCTCAATCGTTGGAGGAATTCATTGGGAAGTTGAAGCACTGTTATGAGAAATTGAGTGTAATTCTAAGCCTAAGTGATATTGGGAAGGGAATGACAAGACTAAATAAAAGTGGCCACTGAAGCAAGAAAGGCCTTAGGATGAAGGTGAGGAGAAAAATGTTTCTCTTTACAATAAGTTTATTATGTATAGAAGGAACATGGACCTCATCCTGGAGAGAAGCAAAATAAGGGTAGTGGAAGGGAACCATTGCAATATTGCATTTGTGGGAAATATCATATCAAGAAGGATTGTCTGTTGTATCATGGTGTAAGACCTAAAATCTACAGTCCTCAGGAGGCACAAATAGTTGGGGATGCGGACTAGAGCATTCTTCGGATCTGCGAAACATTTGATAATAAGAAGGCGAATCACCAAGCATCCATTATTGAGAAGGAAGGTAAGATTTGTGAAAAAGTTGTTTCCATTTTGATTGACCCTAGATCTAATTATATTTATGTCAATCCTGACCTGGTGGATAAGTGTGGTTTGAGAAAAGAAGCACATGTAGAGTCTTGGTTGGTGTAGTTGGCTATAGGTACTAAGAAAATAGTTCATCATTATGTGAAAGCTTGTGCATTTGAGATGAACAGTATGTCTACATCAACACATCTAAATGTGCTTCCATTAGGATCATACAATATGCTTCTGGGTATGGATTGGTTGTAACTTCATAAGACTAAGATAGATTGTTATGAGAAGGCTATCGAGTGCTTGGATGATGATTGAGAGAATAGAATCTTGTAGAGAAAGAAGAAGCATACATCAGTAAGAATGGTTGCAAATATGCAGGAAAAGTGAAGTTTCAGGAGAGGGTGTGTATTGTTCACAATGCATGTTTCCAATGAAAAAGGTAAGGATGTTGAGGATGCAGAAGTATTGAAGAGGTATCCAACTTTGTAGCAGTTTCAAGATGTATTCCCAACAGAGATTTCAGAGTTACCGCCTCACAGGGAAGTGGATTTCTCTATTAAGTTGGTACTAAGAGCAACACTAGCATCAAAGGCACCTTACATGATGAGCACTCTAGAGTTAGTGGAACTGGAGCTGCAGTTGAAGGAAATGCTTGACAAGGGATACATAAGGCCAAGTGTATCACCTTGGGGTGCACCACTATTGTTTGTGAAGAATAAGTATGATACCCTTAGGTTGTGCTTTGATTACAGACAACTAAACAAGGTGATGATCAAGAATAGATATCCCTTACCAGGGATAGATGATTTATTTGATCAGTAGAAGGGAGCAACAATTTTCTCGAAGATTGATTTGAGGTCAGGATATCATCAGGTACACATAAAATAAGATTACATTTAAAAGACAACTTTTTGGACCAGGTATGGGCATTATGAGTTTGTTGTGGTTCCTTTTGGTTTGGTTAATGCTTTAGCTACTTTCATAAGTTTGATGAATAATCTATTGCATCTTATCTTGAGAAGTTTTTGTTAATATTCATTGACGATATTTGATATATTCTAAGAATTGGGAAGAGCAAGAAGAACATCTGGAAACAATTTTAATATTTTTGAGAGAGCATCAGTTGTATGCCAAGCTTAGTAAGTGAAGTTTCTTTCGGATAGAAGTTCATTACTTGGGACATGTCATTTCCAAGGAAGGTATAATAGTGGACTTAGAAAATACTAGAGCTATCATGGAATGGGCAACTCCTACGAATGTGGATGAGGTCAGATCATTCATGGGGTTAGCAGGTTATTACAAGAGGTTCATCAGGTCCAAATTCTCACAAATTTCCTATCCTATTACGTCTTTGCGGAGGAAAGTAAATAAGTTTCAATGGATAATGGAATGTGCAGTTACTTTTGAGAAGTTGAAGCAGTTGCTTACAAATGCTCCATTTCTAAAGATTGTAGATCCAAAGAAAGAGTATGTGGTGTGTACAAATGCTTGCAAGAGAGGAATTGGTGGAGTCCTAATGCAATATGGACATGTGCTATGCTATGAGTCAAGGAAACTGAATGACCACGAGAAGAATTATGTGACTCATGATCTTGAGTTGGCAACGATCATTCATGCATTGAAGATGTGGAGGCACTATCTTCTTGGCAAGAGGTTTGTTTCGATGAGTGATCATAGTGGGCTAAGATACTTATTTGACCAACCTAATCTGAATTCCAGGAAAGTTAGATGGTTGAACACACTTAGTGAGTTTGACTTCAAGATCATGCACAATAAAGGTGAAGAGAACAAGGTTGCATATGTTCTTAACATAATAGTGTAGGTAAATCACATTGCAACTATGAGTTTATATGGGACATATTTGTAGGAGTAGATCTTGTATGAAGGGCAAAAGGATGACATGTACCAACAACTTATGCATAGGTTACAACAATAGGGTGCAAGTGATACAGATGAGGAGTATCATCTCACGACAAATGGCTTCGTCAGATTCATGAACATGATTTATGTACCAGATGACAGTGAGCTCAAGAATATTATATTGAGGGAGTTTTATATTTAAGCCATATTCATGTCACTTGGGATATCAGAAGACATTGAAAACAAATAAGAGATTCTACCATTGGTCAAACTAGAAGAAAGAGGTGGATGAGTTTGTTGCGAGATGTTTGGAATGTCAGCAGGTAAAAACAAAGTGTAAGCATCCAAGTGGTTTATTAAAGATGATTCCAATTCCAGAATGGAAATGGGAGGTCATTTCCATGGACTTCATTACATGTGTACTGAGGAAATCAAGACAACATGAATCCATCATGGTTGTGGTTGACAGGTTAAGTAAGGTAGATCATTTCATTGCAGTTAAGTCTACGAATTCAACAAGTGAGGTAGCTCAGATTTTCATTAGGGAGATAGTGAGGTTGCATGATGTTCCTAAGAATATTATATTTGATAGAGATGCCAAGTTCACTTCTAGGTTTTGGAAAGATTTGTTTGCAAGTTTAGGGAAAAATTTTGCATTTAGTACAATTTATCATCTGCAACCAGATGTACAGAAAGAAAGGGTTAATAGGATTCTTGAGGATATGTTGAGGATGTATGTCATGCACCAACAAAGGAGGTGGGAGGAGTATTTTCCAATGGTAGAGTTTACATGCAATAACGGGTATCCAGAGTCCTTGAGGATGAGTCCATTTGAGGCAATTTATGGGAAAGGTTGTAATACTCCACTCCCATCAACTAGACTGATCTAGTGAACATGGTATTGATTGGACCAGACATGTTGGCAGAGATGGAACATGAAGTGTAGGTTATCAAGAAGAATATAAAATCAAAAATAGACAGACAAAAGAGTTATGCATATCAACACAAGGAATTTAAGGAGTTTTAGGTTGGAGAGCATGCATACTTGCACATCAAGCCCAAGAAGAGCTTCATGAGGATTGGATCATGTGCCAAGTTGACACCTCGATATTGCGGGCCTTTTGAGATCCTTGAGAGGATTGGACTAGTGGCCTATAGACTTGCACTGCCACCAACAATAAAAGTCCATGATGTTTTCCATGTTTCATTACTTAAGAGATGTGTGAAAGATGTTAATCATGCGATTGACTGGTATGTATTACAAGTGGAGCTAGAGGAGAATTCCAACCGAAACCTAAGTGCATATTGCAGTGGAAACATCTCATGCTACGGAACAGAGAAATCGAGCAACTTAAAGTGCATTGGAAGAAATTTGGGCGCAATGAAGCTACATGTGCTATGTATCCTTCATTATTTGTTGGTTGAGGCAAAGGAGTTTTGGTATAAGTACATATCTATGTATGGTTTTTATTGTAGATATAATAATGAGCTATGTTATAAAGCTCCAATAAGTGGTATGATTGTCATGTTGGTTTTTCTTTTCAGCAGGTTGTTATTGTAAATACTACATCGACCTATTTTATAGATCTCCATGGGCAATATGTTTTGGTTCTCAATAGTTTTGATGGTCATAGGTGTCATAGAACACCAAGGACAGTGTTACCCCAAGGGGGATGGGTTTATAACATCCCCAGGTTAAAAGTTCATGTAATAAAGGATAATAAAGGAAAAATAAGACCAAAGTCATGGGACACATATTCGAAGCTAAATGTTGGCCAAAAAACTATAATGGGCATCACTTGTTGTTTATCATGGATAAGGAAATTGGGAAAGGAAAAGAGGCATTAATTGACATTTACTTATGAAAATAAAGGAAAATAGGAGAAAAGGGAGATGAAGGGTCACAAATTTGCATGAGAAAAAATTGAAGGAAAATAGAGTAAAATGAAGAAAATAGAGGCCTCAATGATAAAAATGCTTTTGAGGATCAATTCACAACGTTAGTTAGTTTAGTTTTGGAGCTCTCTTCTATTATTTCATACTCTTGTTGCCATTATGAATTATGTGTTGTCCTTGATGGAAGCCTACCTGATGAGTTGTTCTTTGATGGAAACCAACTTGATACAGATGTCAACAAGATGTGTCTATAGACGTGACAAATATTTTTGACAAAGGCATAACAGTTCAGAGGCAGAGGAATGACAAATTTGAAATTTCAAGAAGTATATGCGAGTTCTGTTAAGCAAAGGAACACACAATTTTTGCACCATGGTATTCTAAATACCAAGGGTCCTTACCATGGTATTTCATTGTGGTATTGAGCCCAACAACGAATGTTTTGACCCCGTCTAAGAAAACCATCAATTAGAGTATGGTTTTGACCTATGGTATTGGATAAGGGCTAAGCTATATAAACATATGAAGATCAAAGTGGTAAATGTGTGCAAGTGATGAATATCTTATGAATAGTTAGACTTGAAGAAAATATGCATGTAATGGGCTATTGATGTTTTTCTTGATCTAAAACTAAGTATGAACCCGAGAATTAGATGATGGATTAGATCCAATAGATTCGAGATGACAATCTTGATTATGAGGTGATTTGATTTGTGTTGATAGTGTCTTAGAACGTGATTTTTATGTGTATGCCAAGATCTGGGTATGTTTGAAGTTCTGTGTTGCAGGGAAGGTTTGATTCAAAGATTACAGATTTGTATGAGGATTTTATAACCTGAAAGGCATGTACACACGCAGGTGTGATACTGGTAAGTCACGTATATTTCCTAATCTATATGCGGGTTTGTTTCCTGAAAAGCACATATACACGCGGATATGCTTTAAGGAAAGCACATACAAAAACTAGGGTTTTGATGCAAAAGGATGTCTGACCAGTTTAATAAGCCTTGATGTGTTTCCACTGTTTGCCAATGAAGTCTTCTTGATGATACATGCTTAAAAATAATGTTTAAAAGATGAATTGACTGATTGAAGAATGTTGAAGATACTTGCTGTTTGTGATTGAAGTTCAGTGAAGGTTCTATGATTGTTTTATAATGGTGCAGTGGATCTATGTGTGATTCAATATTTATTTCAGAGTGACAGTGGATCAGTTTTCAGAATTTAGTGGTTTAAGATCTGTACGCGGGTATGCTTCATGAAAAGTGGGTACACACACATTTTTTCTATAGTAAAGTAGTGTATATATTTTGACATATGGTTGATTAGGGTTTACAGTAACAAAATCTGGTTTCTGTGATGTGTAGTATGTTGATTGGTATTCTGGTTACAATGATCTGACCATTTTATTTATTTAAGTTGATTGACTTGGGTTTCAGTTGATTGGTTGAGTTTTGGTTGATTCGGTTGATTCAGTGATTGGGTTGATTCAGTTGGGTCAGATAATGGTTGTCTTAGATGATGATTGAGTGATTTGTTGTAGTAATTAGTTTCAACATTGATATTTGGTTTTGGGCTTAAATGGGTCTAGTATGAAAATTTTACAAAACGTGGCCTATAAGTTTTGATGTGTTGTAGCAGGTGGATCCATATTGAAAATTTATGAAATGTTTTCCCTAAATATGTTGAAGGTTGGAGCCTTCAATGAGGAATTTGAAGCTTCCTTTCAGTGGTAGTTGGTAAATCAAATCAGGGGGTTGGAGCTCCCTTCTGGTGGGTTCTAGTAAATGCAATCAGGGGGTTGGTGCTCCATTCCAATAGGTGATGGAAAATGAGCGAAGGTTGTAACCTTCTGCAGGTGGGTGCCTGCATGCTAGTATGAGTCTACACCAGTACAAGATTGTAAGAAGTTTTTATTTATAATAAAAAGAAGACAGATACAACAACAACAGTGGTTTTTTCCCCCGATATTGGGTTTCCACCTTAAATGCTGGTGTTCATGTGTGTGCTTATGTGTGATGGTTTATTTTGTTCTTACTGCACATGGTTACTGTCTATTTAATGTTTAATGAATTACTGATGCACTGGCCTAAGATAAATAAAAGATGAATTAATTGAAAAACTAAGTTTACTATATGTATGCTAGTTGTCTAAATAACAATCCCGTACATACACCGACTGCCTTAAATAAAGTCGTGTACAAAAATATGGATATGAAATTTTAATGTTCAATTATTTGAAAATACTAATTCAGCCCCCCTCTCAGTATTTTTCCCAACAACTCTTGCACACATAGAGCATTATTAGAGCACTCTAGAATTGGTGAAAGGAAAGCAAAGGAAGGACAAGGAAAGTAAAGGATAAGCAAGGAAGATTGGATCAAGAAACTTCAACATGAGGATTTTGATGGTAACAGGTTGCATGTGTGATTTCCTAGCTGAGGTGTAAATGCATGGTACATGCATTTGTTCATTTGGTTCATTTATTTTCACTAGCATGGGTTTTTCCTAGTTTGACAATGGTTTTAGCCTTGCCTTGCCATTTCTTGGATAGTCGTGGTGTGATGGGATTCTTTTCAAGTTGTGCTTTGGATTACTAGAAGGTTTTGGAACCGGGAGAGGTGGTCTCAAGAAAATTCCTAAGGGTTGGGGGCAGAGGTGGTTTAATATTCGGGAAGCCCTTGACAGGTGGGCGGAGACAGGAAAATTCCTCAAGGTAATGATGAAGAAATTATGAGACATCCAAGCTTATTTGGGCTTCATGATCTCTTGACTGGTTCTGGTGAGATCACGGTAGCCTGAGGGTGGAGCTGGTTTAATATCTAGGAAGCCCTAGTTGTTTATGTCTTGAGATCCTACATTCATGCTTGGAATATGGCACGAGGTTGATTAGATGAAAGAAAATTTTGGTTGAGCCCAATATATGGTCGGGTGGTACATGAAAGTCCTTGACTTGGTTGTCTTTTGCACGAGATTAATAAGAGTTATTTTCCTTTTTCAATCTATGAGCACTTGTACTTCTTATTAAGATGATTTGATGGCTATTATGTCATGGTTACTAATATGATTATAAGCATGGGTTTGTAATGTCCTATAGATTTGACTTGTTCAATATTTGATAGTATATCAATGATAGATGAATGCATGGACTAGAGAGCATTAGACCTTCTTGATGATTATCATATTGACTACAAACCCTTATGATCAGAGAGACATCCATGAAATGTAACTCTTATGTTAGCCATGTGTTTGACGAAATCTTTTTTTATGGATTACGCATGTCCTAAGTCAAGTTTTGTTCAAGTTTTGTATGAATGGCTTCATCGTTATGTCATTTACAATTCTAAGAGGTTATAGACAGTTCTGGGTAGTGGCCTTGAGGCTAGCCTGGAAAAGTGGCTTAGATCTCAGGACCGCACCCTTTGAATTGGAGGATTTGGGCTACAACTAGATGGAGGCAATGTTGTGCATGTGGTTGGACGATCATAATTGCACCAATGAAGGCTTCTGCTTGTAGTTGGGGTGTTAGGTCAGAGAAAAATAAGCTCAACTCATGGTTTGGTCACCTTGGGTGGTTCTTTGGCCCCTAAGTTTCCTATAAGCCTTGCAGGATGTCTGTGTGTTGTTAGTTATCGACCCCACTTCCATAACTAAAACTTGGAGGCTGAGTCATGTCATAGTGGTGCTCCGCTTCACATTTACCCAAAGGGATTGAAAAAGAGGGTAAATGTGGGGTGGCTGTGTTACAATGTGGAGTTAGAAGGGACTCCTCCAACAATTACTTGTCATACATTGACAGACATCATGAAGCAGGAGCATTAAAAATATGCTTATGGGTGAGCCAAAAACACAAGTGAGAGATAATGACAAAGATGGAAAGGGGAGAAACAAGTGCAATAAAAAGGTATTTGTGACACAAAGAATGGGCGATGAACCATGTACGAGAAGGTGATTCCCAAAGAATTGATACAGTGGCTGGTAAGCCATGTACTCTGGTGGATGGATACTCTTTTATATGGACTTAAACTTATATTTATGTTTTCCAGTACAAATAAAAAATGGATAAGAAGATCAAACATCAATAAAAGATGAAGATAAAGGACAACAAGTGAAAAAAAGAGAGGGACCAATTTAATACTCATTAAAAAGGGGGCAAAGGATTCAATATTCAAATTTATAATGCTTAATAAATTGTATGATGAAAAATGTGATAGTGTAGACTTATTATAGAAATTCTACGTAGGGATGATAAATGGAGAGAATTGAGTTAATGTAAGGATGAATATTGTTGAGGAAATCATGGAGAGATATAGGATATATAATAGGAGATAGTTAGGGATTTTTTTGAGGGAATAGTGGAACTAATTTTCCATTTATGATGTATTTGTTATGGTATCTTCATATTATATAAGGATACCATTTGTATACTAAATGTAACATGGGAAAATGATTTAATTAATAAAATTTCCCCTAAAGGGGAATTACAACATGCTCCCATGCCCTTTGATTTTCTTTGAGAAAGTGTGTGTTTTTATTTTGATGCAACCTGGTTGCATCACAACCATACTCTATAAACCCTCAAGATAGAAGGATGTATCATAAAGCAAATGGTAATACTATTGATTGATTTAATTAGTTACCCATAACTTCATCAATTACAAGTTGGAAAAACTTCTTAATTTCTTTGTATTGAACATCACAATTCCAAGTAATGATTGTAGATGGAGGTACCATAATTTGTTTAGGAAAGTGCCATAATATCAATATGAATATGGGGGAGAATTTGTTGGTTAGTCCCATGATTGCAATCCAAATGGGTTTTTTTAACTTTGTATTAGGAGTCCAATGATTATAATCTTTAGGAATGATGACCCTTAATTTTAAATATATTTTCATAAATTTTTTCTCAGAAGGAAAGGAAATAGAGTTTAGAGGTATCCAAGGGAAACTCAGTAAAATAATGAGCTCTAATAGAATGAAAAAATTTCTAAAAAAGGGACACCAAAGTGTAATTGCATAATTGTGTTCACTATATATTTAGACACATATATCCTTTGCTCGAGTGGATCTCCAAAAATCTATCAAATAACATTCTAAGGTATTTGGAGATATTCCTAAGGGTATTCCACGTGCCCGCCATCATGACCATGTTATTCATTAGCATCCTAGAAGTGTAGCACCTAACTTTAGGCCTTATAGGTATCCACATGCACAAAAGAGTGAGATTGAGCATATGGTTCAAGAAATTTCAGAGGTATGCATCATTCATCCTAGCTAAATTTTTACTCACCAAGAATGATGGTTGTCAAAAAGGATGGTTCATGGCGTATGTGCCTAGATTACAAACAACTCAACAAAATGATAATCAAAGATAGGTTTACTATTCTTGTCATTAATGAAGTATTAGAGGAATTACATGGAGAAACTTTATTTACTAATATGGATCTTTGTTCTAGATATCATCAAATTAGAATGAGGTAAGAAGTCATTCCCAAAACAACCATTACAACACATGAAAGTCATTATAATATTTTGGTTTTTCCACTTGGACTTACAGATGCCCTTTCAACATTTCAAAGCTTGGTGAATTTTATTTTTAAACCCTTCCTTGGGAAATTTGTGCTAGTATTTTTTGATGATATACTAATCTACAAAAAATCTTGGGAAGAGCATGTACAACATGTCAACAAGGTATTAACACTCTTGGAAGAGAAAAAACTATATGGAAAACATTCCAAGTGTTTCTTTAGGGTTTAAGAAGTAGAATATTTGGGTCATTTTGTATCACATGAGGGTGCCAAGGTCGATGCTAACAAAATCAAAGGTATAAGGGAATGGAAAATTCACAATACCTTGAATAAATTTAAAGGATTCTTAGGATTCACTATTTTGCTACAAGTTTGTCAAGAAATTATGGTAAAATAGCAACACCTCTAACAAAATTATTAAAGAAGGAAGTATTTTCTTGGACTAAAGAAGCATCTAAAGATTTTGTAGACCTTAAAGATATTATGAGTACAACATATGTCTTGGCGATACATGAATTCACAAAAGCCTTCATTATTGAGTATGATTCCTTAGGCCATGACATTGGTGCAATTTTGATGCAACAAGGAATGCCCCTTGCCTTTGAAAGTAATGAACTTAAAGGGAAGAACTTAATCAGACCCATCTATGAGAAATAAACATTGGACATACTATATGCAGTTAAGAAATGACATCCATACCTAATAAGAAGACACTTAAAAGTAAAAATATATCATGATCGTCTTAAGTACTTCTTGGAGCAAAGATTATTGTTAGAAGATAAATAAAAATGGGTCACAAAGATGGTTTATCACTTTGAAATTACCAACAAAAAAGGGAAACAAAATATTGTAGTAGATGCATTCCCAATGAAAGAGGAAGAACCATGTTAGGCCTTATATAAGCCCTATGTAGGCTAGAACTCTTCATAGCCCCATTTTATTATAATTGTACCCTTTGTCTCATATTTATATACTAAGGATACCTAGTCTTAAGATCATAAGATATTGTTTTGTTCATTGGATTTATTGTAAAAGGAGGTTCCCCCCTTGAAGAGCACTGTAATTATTGGTTTATTATCATTTTTAAGGTGCCAAGATCATAAAATTTGCTATTAGAGATCATGATCCTATGGTTTTGCTGATTCAAACAGGTCATTGTGGAATGAATATATATATATTATGATTTACAAAATTGAACTAAAGATTTCCTAAGATGTATTCTCAATATTTTCCAAGTTTCATTCAAATTGAGCCTCCCCAATAATATATATATATATTATATATATAATATATATATATATATATATATATATATATATAGATATATATAGATAGATATAGATTATGATATAGATATAAGATATATATAGATATAGATACATAAAACATATACATATACTCTACATATACATCTACATCTACATCTACATCTACATATACATCTACATCTAATATATATATATATATTGGGAAGGTCTCCATATGTTGAAACTTGGAAAAATATTGAGAATACATCTTAGGAAATATTCTATCTCAAATAAGTCAGTTCGACATTTTCACCATAATTTTTTTTTGGGCGAAGCTTTAGACCATGAAACTTGGACCACATTGAGGTGAAATCGTGGCAAACATTTGGTTCTTGTTACAAATCTTGGTTCTCTATATTTTTGTAGATATGCTCCAAGGAAGTTATGGTTTTGTATGCTTCAGAAATCAGTCTCAAATAGGCCAGTTTGACACTTTTACTCTAACTTTTTTTATTTAGGGCTTCATAAAGTAAAACTTGGACAATATTAAGGAGAAATATTGGGGAATAGTTGGCTTCATTTTCAGAATTTGGTTCACTATACTTGCAGATTTATAACCTATGGAAGTTAGGGCTTTTGAACAATCATTAAATAAATTTTAAATAGGTCAGCTTGGTACTTTTTTTCTATATCTTCATGTCTTGGAATTTTCAGACTATGAACTATTTAGGAATTATAGAAGACATATAGAAGTATCTCAAATAAAAGTTCCAAATTATATTTCAAGAATTAAATATGTGGCATTCTATACAAGTTTGCTCGTGGGAAGAGGCGAAAAAAATCAGCAAGTTTTGGGAAAGTACTATAAATTTCAGTTGGCACACCAAATTTAGTTGACACTCATAGAATTGTAGAAACTACATATGAGAGTATTATTGAATAAATTTTCAGATCCAAAAAGCCTCAAATATCAGATATATATCAATAAAGATTCAACCATTTTGATATTCTCCAAATTAAGGTACGTAACTTACTATTGACCTAACTATTGATTACAAGATCCATTTTTTTCGTTGTAATAAAGAGGAATGATATTACTATTTTCCAACATGACTCCAAAGAAAGTTACTACACAAATTAAATCTATTGAAGGTGCATCCTTGACTCATAAAGAAAGTGAAGACTTCAAATTTAGGTTATCTCAATTAGAGAATAAAATTAGTGAAATGGATGGTAGCATATTGAAAAAGGTGGAATTTTTAGGTTCTCAAGAAAACCTTAAAAGAGAAATGGAAAACAAGATGAATGAACATAAGGAAGGAGTAGAAAATAAGATGAATAAAAATAAGGAAGGGATAGAAAAGAAGATGAATGAAAATAAAGAATAAATAGAAAAGAAGATAAAAGAAATACAAAAGAAGATGAATGAAAATAAGGAAGAAATGTAAACGAAGATAGAAGGAATAGAAAAGAAGATGAATGAAAATAAGGAATAAATACAAAAATCCTTGATTTCCATGGAAACTCTTCTCTTGGAGAGGATTCCTAAAAGGGATGTGGATATCCAAGGAAATCATGATCATAAGTAGAAGCATGTTGTTGAGAATAAATCTCATATGGAGAGTATGCTATCACAATTGGGGAGCGAAAATTATAAATAAGAAAACAATAATCATGAAATTTCAATCCAAGATCCACATCATCAGGGCTTCAATTTAGCACCAAGGAACTACTACATTCCAAATATTGATATGAGTAAATTAGGTGGTAATGATCCTATAACATGGATATTTTGAATAGAGAAATACTTTGATCTACACCAAGTGGCATCCTTACAAAAGGTAAATATTGCCTCCATGTTTTTAGAACAAACCCAACATGTATGGTATCAATGGCTTTGTGAAGGAAAAAATGATTCTATTATATCTTGGTCCATTTTTACATAGGAATTGATACCACATTATGGGGATATTAAGAGCAACACATTTTTTAGTTCGGTAAATGTTCAACAAAAAGGTCCAATTATAAAGCACATTCAACAATTCCAAAAGTTGAGTTTTAGATTAAAGAATATTTCAGAGGATAAATTGTTAGACCTATTTATGGGAACTTCAAAGGAAAGCATCCAACATGAGGTGTGTCTCCTTGAACCTAAATATCTAGAGCATGTTTTTTGTCTGGCAAGGAAAGTTGAAAGTAAAAATATGGCCACTAGAAAACTGATCACTAATAATTATAGAGAAAATCATGCTCCCTTTTTCTAAGCCGACTAGGTTGAATCCTCAACAAATGGATGAAATAAGAGGAAAGGGACTATGTTTCAATTGTGATAGAAAATATAATAAGGGGAATAAATGCAATGAGATGAAATTATTCTACATAGATTGTGAAGATGACGAAGATCATCAAGAAGAAAAAACTTCACAAGATATAGAGATAAATATATTACTCTGATAATCTCTTTTCATGCATTGGGTGACATTAACACTCCACAAACCCTCAAGATAGAAGGATATATCAAATGGAAAGGGTAACAATATTCATTGATTTGGGTAGTACCCATAAGTTCATTAATAAAAAATTGGCAAACTTCCTAATTGTTTTGTATATCCAACACCAAAATTTCAAGTGATGATTGCAAATGGAAGTACCATAAACTATTTAGGGAAGTTCCATAATATTAAGTTGAATATAGGGAAGTATTTTTTGGTTAGTCACATGATTGAAATCCAAATGGGTGGTGTTGATGTTGTATTAGGGGTCCAACGATTACATTCATTGGGAACAATGACCCTTTATTTCCAATATATTTTCATAATATTTTTCTTAGAAGGAAAGGAAATTGAGCTTAAAGGTATCCAAGGGAAACATAGTAAAAGTGATAAGCTCTAATAACATGAAAAAATTGATTAAAAAGTAACACCAAGGTGTATTTGCACAATTGTGTTCATTAGATGTTCAAACATCTATATCCTCTACTCTAGTGGATCTTCAAAAAATTATCAACAATCATGAGAAGTTATTTTGATAAATTCCTAAGGGTCTTCCATTTGTCCAAGATCATTCCCATGCTATTAATTTTCAACTTGGTATTGTACCACTTAACATTAAGCCTTACAGATATCACTGCACAAAAGAGTGAGACTGAGTGTATGGTTCAAGAAATGTTAGAGGTGAGAATCATTCAACCAAGCTCTTCACAAGTGGTGATGGATATAAAAAATGATGGTTTGTGGAATATGTGTCCATACTAAACAACTCAACAACATGATAATCAAAGATAAGTTTCCTATTCCTACCATTGATGAATTGTTAGATGAATTGCATGGAGCAATTTTCTTTAGTAAGTTGGATCTTCATTCTATATATCATCAAATCAGAATGAGGTAAGAAGACATTCTCAAAACAACCTTTAGAACACATGAAGGTCATTATGAGTTTTTGTTTATATCATTTGGACTTACAAATGCACCTTCAACATTTTAGAGCTTGATGAATTCTATTTCCAAACCCTTCTTTAGAAAATTTGTGTTAGTATTATTTTATGGAATATTAAATTACAACAAATCTTGGGAAGAGAATCTACAACATGTTGATATGGTATTCACACTATTGGAAAAAAAAAACTATATGAAAATCCTTCGAAGTGTGCCTTTGGGGTTGAATAAGTGGAATATTTGGGTCATACTATATCACATGATGGTGTCAAGGTGAATCGTAACAAAATCAAAGCTATGAGCGAATGACTAATCCTCAATACCTTGAAGAAACTCAAAGGATTCTTAGGATTGATAGAATATTACCACAAGTTTTTCAAGAATTATGGTCAAATAGTAGCAACTCTAACAAAATTATTGAAGAAGGAAGCATTTTCTTGGACTAAAGAAGCAAACAAAGAATTTGAAGAACCTAAAGAGGCTACGTGTACAACTCCCATCTTAGAGACACTTGAATTCATAAAATATTCATTTTGGAGTGCAATGCATCAATCCATGGCATTGGTGCAGTTTTGATGTAAGAAGGAAGGTCCCTTGCCTTGGTAAGTAGCGAACTTCAAGGAAAAAACTTACTTAGACCCATCTATGAAAATAAATTTTGGAAATACTACATGTAGTTAAGAAATGGAATCCATACCCAATAGGAAGACACTTCAAAGGAAAACACATCATAATAGTCTGAAGTACTTCTTGGAGCAAAGGCTATCCTCATAAAAGCAACAAAAATGGGTCACAAAGATGTTGGGTTACGAATTTGAAATTATCTACTAAAAGGCAAACATAATATTGTGGCAGATGCACTCTCAAGGAAATAGGCAGACACAAATGGTTTACTGTGTGCTATTTATATTCCACAATATGAATGGGTGGGAGAAGTAAGGATAGAATGACAACAAGATTATAAGATATGCACGATCATTCAACAACTATAGGATGAGTCTGATATAGTACAAAAGTTTACATGGAAAAATGATTTGTTATGGTATCAAGATTTCTTATACTTATGTAAAAATTCTCAACGTAGAAAGAAGGTCTTGTTGGAATTAAACACTTCTCATATAGGTGGATATTCAACGTTCTTGAAGACATGACATAAGATCAAGAAATATATATTTTTTGGGAAGGTCTTAAAGTAGATGTGCAAAAAATTGTGGCAGAATGTATGGTATGCCAATAAAATAAAGGAGAGACTATCAAGACCCCAGAACTCCTTCAACCATTGGCCATTCTAATCCAACATGGGAAGAAGTTTCAATGGAACCAAAAACAATTTTGGAAACAAGGAATAAGAAACTCAGAAATTAAGCAATTACTAGGTACCTCATCAAATGGAATATCCTACTAGTGGAAGAAGCGACATGGGAAGATGAGTTGTTCATGTAGAAAGACCCAAAGATAGTCGAGTGTTGAGGACAACACTTCCTTGAAGGCAAGAGACATGTTAAGCACTATATAAGACCCATGTTAATGTAAAAACCTCTTATTAAGCCCTAGATATCGAGATATTACATTTATATTGTTATATTGTTATATAGACTAAAACTCTCCATATTCCCATTTCATTATAATTGTACCCTTTGTATTTTATATATACTAAGGAGACTTAATCTTAGGATAATTAAATATTGTCTTGTTCATTGTATTTATTTTAAAAGGAGGTTTCCCCCTTGAAGAGGAATATAATTATTGGTTTCTTATCATGCAAGGATCATAACAAAGACCCAGATGGTTTACTATGTTCTATTTCAATTCAAAAATATGACTGGGTAGAAGACGAAAGGATAGAATGGGAGCCAGATGAGAAGATATGAAAGATCATTCAACAACTGCAAGAGGTCCTTGATGCAGTAGAAAAATTATGTGGAAAATTGTTCTTTTTTTTTTTTTTTTTAATGATGGTATCAAGATCACTTATACTTATGTAATAATTCTCAACTAAAACAAAAGGTCCTTTTGCAATTACACACTTCTCTTGTAAGAGAACATTCAAGGTTCTTGAAAACATACCATAGGACAAGAAATATTTCTTTTGGGAAAGTCTTAAAGTTTATGTGCAAAAGTTTGTGGAGGAAGGTGTGGTATGCAAAAAACATAAAGGAGAGACAATCAAAATCACAAGTTTCCTTTATCCATTAGCCATACCAAGCCAATGTTGGGAAGAAGTTTCAATGGGTTTTATTAGAAGTTTACCCAAAGCTGAAGGAAAAAGTATGATTATGGTAGTGGTATATCGATTGACAAAGTATCCCCTTTTTTCTCTCTTTCTAATCCTTTTAAATCAAGTACATTAGCAAAACCAGTCATGGAAATGATCCAAAAGCTACATGGAATACCAAATATTATTGTAAATGACAAAGATTTGAATTTCTCTGGAAATTTCTAGAATGAAATATTTTTTGTTTGGGTACTCAATTGGCTCAAAACTTATCTTGCCATCCTTAATATAATGGCAAATTTAAGATTGTGAATAAATGTTTATAATGATATCTATGTTTCTGTGCAATTGGTAAAGAGAGATAATAGGCTAAATGGATTCCCTTAGTAGAATGGTGGTACAACAAATCCTTCTATTTTCATAAAAAATGTCACCATTTATGGAATTGTATGGATATCATCTTCCATCCATCACATGAACCTTGCAAGGTACTATAAAGGCTCAAGAATTAGAGGACCACATAAGGCACCAACAAGAGGTTCTCAAAATATTGAAGGGCAACTTGGTTATGGCACAAAAAAACAACAAGCAGATTATATCGTAGTGAAAGGGAATTTGAAGTGGGGTACTGGGTATTTGTGAGATTACAACCATATAAAATATTGTCCCTCAAGAAGAAAAAGAAAGATAATGAATTATCACCAATGTATTATGGACCCTATAAGATGTTGGAGAGGATTGGAATTAAGACTTACAAATTGGACTTGCCTCCATATTCTTGTGTACATCTAGTCTTCCATGTTTCTTTCTTAAAGAAGGTAATTGGTGACATGATTCCAATCCAATCTATTCTACCAAAGATTAATGAAGATGGTAAAATAACATTAGAATAAAACTAATCTTGGAAACAAGGACTAAACAACTGAGCAATTAATAAATACCTCATCAAATTGAGGAACCTATGAATGGAAAAAACATCATGGGAAGATGAGTTGTTCATGCAGAAGCACCCAAGGTAGTCAAGTGTTGAGGACAACACTTCTTTCAAGGGAGAATGGGGGTATGTTAAGCCCTATATAAGCCCCATTTCAACCCTAAAACCCATTGTTAATCCTTAGATATTGAGTGATTACATTTCTATTATATATTATTATGTAGGCTAGAACCCCTCATGGTCCCATTTTATTATAATTGCACCATTTGTCTCCTAGACACACACACACACACACACACACACACACTAAGGAGACCTAGTCTTAGAATCATAAAATATTTTCTTGAACATTATATTCATTGTAAAAGGAGGTTCCCCCTTGAAGAAAAATATAACTATTGGTTTCTTATCATTTTTAAGCTGCAAGGTTCATAACAAAAAATTACAATATTAAATGGATAAAAAGATGGAACAATTACAAATTTCCATGTCAACCATGCTCTAACATACCCTAAATGAGGGGTTTGTTGTAAGCTCTCAATTATGGGATATCATAACAAGTATTATGACATTTAATTATCAACCACGATTACTTTTCATTTGTTGAGGAACTCACACTACTTGTGAAAGAAATTGAGACCTTGTATTTATTGCTAAGGAGATACTAGCTCCAATTTCACATTCATCATGTAGAATAGCCAAATCATAACAAAGTAAATTGTAAAAACTAAAAAATAACTAAATCAGAACTTAATAGAGTAAATCATTAAGCTAAAAATTAACCAAGTTATGAACCTTGATATTAGTGAATGGCTTCTCCTTTTAACTTTGTCATACAATAAAAATTTATATGGGAAGTTGGGAACCTTGCTCTAAACTGATCCAAAACTATTGTGCAAGGCTATTTATTATAATTGTAATTCAAACTTATTGTACACTATAGAGCTCTACCGTTCAACAATTATAATCCTAGTCCTACAACACTCATGCTTTATAAATCAAAGCCACACTATACTAGCACTTACACTTATGTTAGTAAGTAAAGGTAATAATAACAAAGAGCATAGATATCAATGTTAACAACAAAAAACAATAATGAGATAAAGTATAAGCATACATAAGTAAATATAAGTAACAATAAAACTAAGTATATACATACATAGATAAATGTGGCAACTGTTGACGGTGCTAGAAATCTGTCAACTAAGGGGGTCTCCCCAATGTGAAATCCCAATTAGACCTCACACCGTTTGGAATAGGAGCCCCATCCAGAGTATCAACCAAGTTGCCATATATTCTTATAGATTTGCCTTGGATTTAGCTGTTAGAAAGAGAGAGAAGCGTGTATGTGCCTTTGCAAAAAGCAAGTAAGTGTTGCTGGTGAATGTTCAGTTGCAGGTGTATCAAGGTTCTTCTACTATAAAGGGAGGAAAGGTGAGCCTCTAAGAGAGGGGTAAAAATACCACACTAGTAGAGGCACACACAAACAAAAGAGAATCACCTAACATCAAGTAGAAGAGTCAACATAGATGCGATGATTGTTACAACCATTATACCACATTTTCAATTAGATAAGCACTCAAATAACCAAAATAGTTCAACTACTTTAGTACAGGTGAAAGAAAACATGAATTATAAAAATTCACAAAACAATCTTACAAATATTCAAAATCCATGCATGAAAATGTGTTGGCCACTAGGCTTCAAGTATTAAGTAAAAGTCCCAAGATACATGAGTACAACGAACATCACTAGCTCCAATAGTGGAGCATTGGAGCCACAACTTGCTCCCCAAAAGTACTAACTTTGTCTCTCTGATGCCTTATGGGAGAAGCCAAGGTGAAAGATATTTTGCATGAACAATGAGGGTCTATATATAACAAATGGTGTGATCCTTCACCTCCATTATGACTCTTGGACTAACCTCATGATTGTTTGACTTCTCATGACTTTTCGACTTCCTACATGAATTTTCACATTACATAGATGACTTTTGGAATTCCACTTTACATTACATTTTCCAATATAGAATTTCATAATCCACAAATGATGTGGCACATGATGGCTCATGACAACACGTGACATGACACTGATAACATGGAATGCATGATGACATGGCAATGTCAAGTCACTTTTTGTTGTTGCTTTCTTTGTGTCTTCTTGAAAAAATGGTGCATGTTCTTCTTCTTCCTCCTCCTTATGACTTGAAGATAAGGAGTCTTCAATGTGGTCTTGATATTCCATCTTCTGTTATAATCTAGTGTTCCTTCATCTTCTTTCCTGATGATCATATTATCTCCTTAGCTCCTTAGGTGTATTCTAGCATGTTCTCCTCCATCTCCTTCATCATCATCCTGTCATGACATAATAAAATACTTGAAATTGAAATACACCCATGACAACATGACATTAGTCCAATAAAGCCCTAGCTTAATATGCTTCATGAATTCACTTGATAGGGCTAGAACTGGTTGAGTGTTTGACCCAGGGATTGTGTAGTTCCATAGGCCAAGGTCCGAGACTGAGGCTTGAGACTACATAATGTGTAAAGGATAGGGTCAAAGGATTGCACAATTGAGGGACTCAAGGACTCGGGTTGGAAGCTTGAGCCTTGAGACTGTACAATGCGCAGTTAAGGAGGTTTGGGAAGAGGGACTCAAGGGCTCAAGATGGAGGCTTGAGACCGCGCAATGTGTAGTTTTGAAGGCATGGGATGAATGAATTCATAGTTGATGAATCCAAGAGGTAAATATTGAGGTTTGAAGTTTCCCAATGCATAGTTCAGACAGGAGAAAAGGCTAGCAGATTGCACAATTGAGGGGTTCAAGTCTTCAAGCTTAAGGCTTGAGGCTTGAAGTTGCCCAATGTGCAATTCTGGAGGGAGAGTGATCCAATTTTAAAAAAGAATGAAACAAATTATAGATATAACCATAAATATAGAGATGCATAAGAAATAACACTTCATTTCATTAAAATCAAATACTAAACTATGCTTACAAACAGAATGGAAATAAGACTAACTCAGTTGATGGTAGATTATCTTTGAGAAGAGATGTGGTTGCTACATGCCTCTGAAATGAGTTACAATGAGGCTCAAGGGAATTTTTATTATTGAAAAATAAGAGAAAACCCTAAACAACCAAAACCCTAACCCGAGGAGATGTAACACCAAGAGTTTATGGGCCCCGTTGGGGTTAGTTGGGTAGCCAACTTCCCAGGGTCGTAACTTGGTCATATTATCTTCGTTTGTTGTGTATGGTACCTCATTGGAAAGATATATTAGAGGAATACGATGAACAAAGTGATTTCCATAGTTAAGATTGAGCATTTTTTCCAAAAAAAGAGTTGTTTAGGGCCTCAAAATGACTCTGAAAGTTCAAGACCCAAAAAACTACCAAAAATAGTAAATTGTGCTACAATTAAGGAAACTGAAAAATTGAAAGAAATAATGGTGAGGGTCCAAGTGGAATAGGTGGGTGGCCACCAATATCCACTTGGACCAGTCCTCCCCCCTTAAGAAGTAATGGTCCCCATTGCATTGAGTTCCTCCATGGGATGAGGAAACTTCTACTGAAGTTGATCCCTGGTAAGCCATTTACCTTGGTGAAGGCGTTGGCATGCTTTGAAAACTCAATATAGATGTATCCTCTATTGCTAAGTGTTCTTGATCTGTGTGTCCATGATCTAATTAGTTGTGGCATGTTCCATGCAGTCTGGGTTGAGCTCTGTTGGTGTGAGCTATTCTGCAATGTCAGATGTGTCCAACAATGGTGGACAGTATGGCCAAGGCAAACTACATTGAACATTGGGTGCAAGCCAAGGAATGGGGGAATGTTGTGCTCCAAAGCATTGTTTCCCATAATGTTGGTAATGGTATAAGGACCGTATCAGAGTGGTCTGAGCTTCCGATAGGCTCTTGTAAGGCGTTCTTTCTGTAAATGCAACCAGACTTTGTTTCCCACCTCAAACTTGTGTGGCACCTGATGTTGATCATGTCACTGATTGTACTTGGCATTTTCCACAATGGAGTGGTTATATATTTGTCCATTGGGTAGAGGTGCTGTGGGAGTCAGATCAAACGAATGCTTGACCTGACAGTGCAATGGTACCCCTGTGGGTGAGGAGAAGATGCCCCTATATTCTTTCATGACCGTATCCACCTGCTTTTGCTGCGTAGAGGAACCCTTCCAGGGGTTCATGGATGTGGCTATGATCTTCCCCTTACTTTGAGAGAAAACTAGAAAGAAAATACGTTTTCTAGTTTGGGAGATGATCTTACTACATTTCTTAGCAGAGATCAAAGAGGTGGCGGTAGGTGGGGCTACCTCCAATATCCTGTATAACATATTACACAAATAAATAATCACAGAGCGAGGTATATTCTCATATACAACATGCCACTTCCACAAGTATGGTTGTCCTAATAATACATCACAAACGTCGAGAGGAGAAACATCACATAATACCTCATCTGCGAAGGGCTTGATGTTGTAGGGAAGGTGACACTGCTGGTTGACTTGGAGATCCCGTCCTTGGTGAAGCCACCCGATGTTGTACGACTGTAGGTGTGGTCTGGTTAGTAGGCCCAGCTGCTTCATGACCTCTACTAAAATGAGGTTCTTTTCACTGCCACTGTCAACAATTAATTGTAGCAATGAACCCTTCACCCACATTTTTGAGTGAAAAATATGCTGTCCCTCCTCTGGATCTTTGATATCATTCTTCTGGATCTTGGTGGTGACAACAATGGCGTTGGGCTCCGTATCAATAATCTGCTTCCCTTTGTCATTCCCCTTGTTGGGTTCTGACTTAGGGTCGAAACATGCATCTAATTTTGAAGCCTTCAAATCGGCTACCAGTGACTACTTGGTATGAAACTCACTTGTGTTGTAAGTGGGGCTCTTATGGAACTCACACCACTTTCCTATGTCCTTCTTTGACTTCATGGTGGTGTTCTTTTCTTGTAGCTTTGACGGGTTTTCTTGGGTCACCCCACCTTGGCTTTGTCCTTTTTTCTTTGGATTCACGGATCCAAAGTCTCGCTTCTTTTGTTTAAACTTCTGATCGATCTTGACAACACATCGGTACACTGTGCCAAGAAAGGAGATGTCCAAGAACTCCATCTCATCCTAGATTTACCTATGTAGGCAGTCGTGGTATTTAAGTATCAAATGTAGCTCAAAATCCTTGATACCAAAATATGGGCGAAGGGTATGAAAAATATTGGTAAACTCTGACACATCTTGGTCCCTTCTTTGCCACAATGTGGTCCACTTTATGTATTTATCCTCATAGCTTCCGATTGGGTATTACTACTCCTTGATGGCATCCCAGAATGAATTCCAAGTGGATGTTGCTGAAAATAGTGAGGCCGTACTGTCATCCAACTTCTCGCAGTAGGTTTCTCACCAATCCTTGACGTGGGGGGTGACTTTGAGAAGTGCAAAAGTGATTTTTTCCCAGCTGGAAAAAACATGAACAGAAAAATATCCTTCTAGAATATTTAACAGTTTCTCTACAAAACCACATCTATTTGACCCTAAAATATGGGAATGTCAAAGTCAAATTGTGCCTTAAAAGGTGTGGCACTTCTAGAGTAGCTACTGGAAGTAGATGCGTCGCCCCATGGTAGCCGCAGAAGGACCTGGGCAAAGTTGTTCATCATCGCATTCCTTTGTCGCTCAAGTGCTTCTTCGAGTAAGATTTTGATAGGATCTCTTGCCCCCTCATCTTTCTTTTCATCTTCCATGGGAGGCTATCGGGATTTGTGAGGCTGCTCTTGCAAAGGTTCGACTAGTTCAAGCCCTAACTCCTTATATCCTAACCTCGTTGGGGACATGCAAAGAAAAACAAAGAAAGAGAAGACCGCTCTGATACCACTGATCTAGATTTAAATAGGAACATAACAAATTACAGATATAACCATAAGTACGTAGATGCATAATAAATAACACTTCATTTCATTAATATGAAATACTAAAATATGCTTACAAACAGAATGGAAATAGGACTAGCTCGGGCGATGGTAGCTTATCTCTGAGAAGAGATGTGGCAGCTACATGCCTATGAACTAAGTTACAATGAGGCTCAAGGGCCTTTTTATTATTGAACAATAAGAGAAAACCCTAAACAACCAAAACCCTAACCTGAGGAGATGTAACACCAAGAGTTTATGGGCCCCATTGTGGTTAGTTGGGTAGCCAACCTCCCAGGGTCGTAACTTGGTCATATTATCTCTGTTTGACGCATATGATACATTGTTGGAAAGATCTATCTGAGAACTACAACATCCAATGTAACAAAAAAGAAAACATTGTTTAGGGCCTCAAAATGGCTCCGGAAGTTCAGGACCCAAAAAACTGCCAAAATTAGTAAACTGTGCTACAATTAAGGAAACTGAAAAACTAAAGGAAACAATGATAAGGGTCCAAGTGGAAGAGGTAGGTGGCCACCAATATCCACCTAGATCAGAGAGATTCAAAGTTATTATGTAGTTGAACAGTTCAAGGTCTCAAGGTTGAGGTTTGATGCTTGAAACTATGCAGTGCACAAAGAAGGATTCCTAGAGGCAAGGATTGTGCATTTCTGGATCTCAAGTGCTGGGATTGAGCACTGAGATTACGCAGTGCACAGTTCTGGGGGGTAGAAACTGTGCATTGCATAGTGCGAAGAGGTAAGGCTGCTGCATGAGGATTGAGACTACACAATGCGCTATCTAGGAGGGCTGAATGAGGATTAGAGACGCGGTCGGGGAGTTTTCCTAGTTTTGACTAAGTGTGGGATTAGTGAGATGAATTTGAACAAGAACATGACTTGAGCATGAACACACACTTAGATCACTTGATGACACAATATAGGAGGCTCAGAACATATTAACAATATGCTTTCCTCAACGCAACAACATTGTAACAACTCACTCCAAGTGCGACACTAAAGATACACTTTACGATGATAGTAACAACACGTGTGACAATGCTTGAAACTTTGGAAATGAGTACGATACATGTTTACATGATGAGAAAAACTAATTATATCAAATATTAGCCCTTGAAACACGCCAGAACTAGCTTTTGTACAATGTGCGACACTTAACATGTTAAAAGATGACATTTCCTATATGAACAAGAAAAGTGCGAATGACACTTGCAATATGAAAATAACGGTGAAAGAGACACATGCCAAAGTGAAGATAACATGAAAGAGATACTAATTAAAGTGAAAGAAAGCAAAAGAGGCAGTCGAAAACATGAAAATGACACTTGCGAAAGCAAAGGTGCACAAAAGTGATAGTTTAAAAACTCACCAAAATAGAAGTAGAAACACAACCAAAAGTGAGGGATTGTCAATGACAATGCACACTGACTATTGACATGGGTTGGGCATTACACATACACTGTTTTGATGGACTGTGCTATGCTTTTTCAAACTTGCATAAAATAATGTGCTTATGAACTTGTTGCAAACTGAGCATGTGTGAGCAAGTGACTTTGACAGATCAAGAAGTGACCACGGAACGACTGATCACAAGATCCACATTAAGATCCAATATTAAAGTGTAGGTCAAATTTTGGAGGATATTTGTCATAGTGATAACAACAACATAGTTCCTTGAAGTGGGCCCTGCTCCAGGATTTCGTTGCCTCCATCATAACTCAAACCATGCTACAATTGTAGACTTAAATTGAAAAATGAAATTAATTTCATATCAAAAGAGAACTGCCACATTACATATGCCAAGCAAGAAATTGTTCATCCCCTATTTAGCGACATGTCTTACAATATATAGCTTTAGATTTGAGTCTCATTTTAGTAAAAAGATAACAGATAATAAATGGAAAGGCAAGTTTCCTTTGATTTAATCTTGAGTAAGCTGGAAATGAAACCAAAATCCACCATCCATCCTCAACATATGGATTTCATGGATGGAAAATGGTTTTCTTAATCTTGATATCTATTGTTAGTAATAATTATATGTTTCTCAAGATACTTGTGAGTTCTACAAGCATGAATGGGGAAGAGATCCTTGGTGCACATGCTTCCAAAATGATTAGAGGGCAAGGCTAGATTTCAACAATTTACCAACTGTTGAGGCCTCAAGCACTCCCCATGATATCTTTGAAATTATGGTGTCCTCCATGTAAGTTTTGTTATTATTGCTCCTAGGATGCTTTAATTTTCTTTGCTTTAGTTGATTTTTATTTTTCTTTGATTTTTGTTTTGATGACTTTATTGCTTTGATTTTATTGCCAGCTTTCCAATGGTTCAAATTTCGTTTGATTTCATCATACGATTTGTAAGTTGTCGCTGGTCAATGTTTGGCCATTTTCACCGCTTAGGCATAAAGACATGTAAAAATGTATTTTATAATTTGTTTTGTCAAATTATATAAATTAAATTAATTTTAATATTTATAAATTTTAACTATTAATTTATTAATTTATTGCAAGTTTAATTTAATTTAAATTAGCTTATTGAAGTAAATTAATTGTTTAATTTTTAATTAATTAATAATATAATAATAAATTAACTAATTATTTAATTATTTTTATTAAAAATATTATAAATATTATAATATTTATTCTAATTAATTAATAATGTAAGTAAATACAAAAAACCAATACGATTTCAAGCCCTTTCTAATATATTATATATAAATAAACATTAAGAACCACTACAAACCCTTATATATATATATATATCAAAGGGTTGTAGTGGTTCTTAATTTATTTTATTTTATATATATATAACCATTGCAGTCAAAAGTGTTCAACATAACCCCAGAGATTTCGTACCCGTTTAAGTCCATGCCATCTGGTAATGGCATGGGACTATAGTAATCAAAATTTCGAAGTTAGTATTGGTTCAACTATTTTTTGAAGTTAGTATTAGTTCAACTATTTTTAGGCAAAGTTTTTAGGTTGACACTACATATTTTACACTGTATTCTATTTCACAATCTTATTTGGCCTCTTCCGAGGTAGGGAGGCAAAACTATATCATATATTTATCTGTTTGCTCGACATTTTGAAACTGGTTGCTTGGCATTTTGTAACTGGTGAACTAATGTAAGTACTAATTGATAACATTAAATGCTAGCTCATAAACAACTGCTAGTGGGGTATTAGTATAAGTTGAAATTCACATTACAGTCTTGAGACAGGTCATCCATGTTGTGTCAAAATTTCCCTGCATGTCAAAATTGTAGTTTTGAGACATGTCATCCATGTTGTGTCAAACCATCTCTACCCTACCGTGTCAAAATTGCTATGTCAAACCATCCCTGCCCTGCCGTGTCAAAATTGTAGTTTTCATGAGAGCAACCGAATTTACTTTCTTGCCTTTAAATGAAAGCAAAATGAAAACAAAGCATCTGTTAAGATGAAAAAATGATGAAAGAAATTGTGCCTCTGCGAGTGGAACATGAACAAGAACCTATCCGACCTCTGCCATTGCGAGTTCTGGAACGCCTTTGTTGTTGCTCCTCTCTATAGCAGCGTATGATGGTTCTGTTTGAGTGGCGTATGACGATTATCTTGTCTAACTTGTGCCTCTGCAAAAACTATTTTTTTTGCTCTGTGACCATGACACTTGATCTTTTGTTCATTTTTTTCATTCTTTCAAGAATACTCTGGTTTGGAACAATTTATGTTTATGTTCAACTTAATTCGAATAAGCTATACGCTAGCAGGCACTATATGTTGACACACAACACATGCACACCACTATTTTGTTCATTTCGTTCATTCTATTCATTTGGTGACTATTTTGTTTGCTCTGTGAACATGACACCTGCATCATAATATTGCTATAACTATTAGATATAGCACAAACTTCAACCAACACAAATTTTAATTCAAAGCGTTAATTCAAAGGGAAGCTTAGGGTTTGAATTTCATTTATGTTTTCAAGCAAGAAAGCTTCTATTTTTGCAATTTTGAAAAAATGCTTGTATTTATTCTTGCAAATATTGTTGTGTTACAAGAAATTACAATGCATGAAAACATACGGGATCAGAATGTGAATTATGTACATTTTCAGATACAACTAAAACTAAGAATTTCCTACAACTACAAAGTTTAGTTACTAGGAATTGCCTTACTAAAAGAGGCAGTAGCTTTTCAAGTTGGCTCTGGTTCTTGAACTACCTCGTTTGTCAGTCTTGGAGATGTCTTCCTTTAAGACTGTGTAGTTGCAGTTGTGTTGACCACAAAGAATGCATGCAGTGACAAAAAAAAAATGTCCATTCAACTAATCTATTCCACATATTCCTTATATCTTATGGCTCCAGAAATGTGGATAGATATAAGGAAGATAAATTCCACATATTGTTGTTCTATGCTATGCCATGATTCCTCCAGTCCTCTTGAGGTGAGATCCTTATGAGCTTCCAAATAGAGAAAAACAGTAATTTGCAGACTCGCATACGCAATCCCCAAGGTTCAGGTAATACCAATGTTAGGCCTGAATTAGAAACTGAATAAGAGGAGAAACTAAGCTTGTTAATAGCTACTTGGTGGCTTCCCTCTTCTTCTGTTCCGAAGGGTGAAAAACAGTAATTTGCAGACTTGTGTATGAAAGCCCCAAGGTTCAGGTAATGCCAGTGTTAGGCCTGAATGATTAACTGAATAAGAGGAGAGACAACCCTAAAACAAAACTAATTCAAGTTCAAAAGAAATTGTTCCAACTGAGCGAGTAAGTATTGGTGCTACCTTTTCTTGGATGTCTTCGAAACATTACAGTTCCTCATGGAGCTATGGATACACATACACTGCCAACATAGTTCCTTATTTTGTACAACGAAGCTCCTCTCATTTAGTGAAAGACCAAAATACCTCCACCACATCTTGGTGGCACCTTACCTACTTCTCACTAGCTGTACTATGTTCCCTAATATTAAGTAAGGGTTCGCCCCAACACACTTTGAAGAGGCAGAGCCCACCCTTGAAGTCGATCGCTGAGACACTACAACCCTGCATTCAGTTACAGCCACAACATCATACATATTGTGGAAGGGAGGGGAGAAGGACACTTCATTTCAGACTGAAGAGAATCATAAATAAGTTAATTCTCTTCAACTGAGACCTACGAGCAACCTGAAGGCAAATTTGTGCCCTCAACCTCCATAATCCGTGATAAGCTGAGACCTGCGAGCAACCTGAAGCTAGAGTTGCTGCCCTCGGCCTCCATATTCCATGATAATGACCTTGATTGAACTCAAAGAACCACAATAAGCTTTGCTCTAGCTCTCCTTGTTCATAAGGAGATAAGTAGATTGGGTTGCTTACAACGAAGGCGATAATGGAAATGCGACAGACAACTCATTGGTCTTTGTGTAAAATAGTTTTCGAATTCATATCGCATTTGGTTGTTGTTGTAATTGACGTTTCGAACCAACAACGGTGGTTCATCATCAGGATGAGAAAGATTTATGAAAGACTGGTCTATAATTTAATTCAATAAATAGATGCCCAAGATGAAGAGCCAACAGTGACCTTACAATTTAATTCATTGGTCTTGTTAAAGTCGATACCTGGGCATAACAATGATGGCATTAAAGCGAATTTTACATGTTACACTAGCCGTGCATGCAAACAATGATTTATGAGCACATGTGTTATGCTCTAATAAAACATGCAACTAATAAATTATGTGCACAAGTGTTATGCTCTGGAAAAACATGATAATTTGAGGTGGCCACTACTATAGAGGTGACAGAATAACCTTTCTGCGAACACAGTCAGTTATTCTACTCCATGAACCCTTTTACATATATAAAGGCAAGATAGGAGAAATGATCACCGTGATGAGTTCGGGGACATGAGATGATTTACCAAGCTCATTTCTTTGCCTTGGCTAAGAACGCATAGCTAGCTGCAACAAGTTTGGTGAAGATAATGTAGTTATGGGCCCAGACTTTATAGGATAGGTTTATACCTTTCTCGGTGTGAGAAGCCCATTAGACTATATAAAGTCAATAGTTGGTTAACAATCTCATCTCGCTCTCAAAGAATCTCCCCTTAAGAGCAGCTCCAGAGCTACACCACATAATAGCATTTAATCAGGGGCTATTCCAAAGTTATCCCCCTTGATGGCTGCTCCATAGCTGCACCACATAATAGCATTTCTTTAAGGTGTACATGATGGCATAATGTGTATACTGGTTGACATAAAATTTCTCAAAGTTGGCATAACGTTGGAGTAGCATATATAAAAGTTGGCATAGTTTGTTTATTGGTTGGTATAGTGTGACTAATGCATGGCATAGTGTGTATCAATGATGGTCTATCGAAGCTCTCTCCTCCACTGGGTGTAAGCACATGAGGTTATATTTCTCCTACGGAGTGTCCCCACATGAAATAATCTGATAATGAGCTCATCTATGTATCAAAATTCATAAGCATGATGTCCTCAAGATCAGGCCTTATATCAGGATTGTAAGGCTCTATATAGGCTATATAATACATGATCTAAAGTAAGTAGCTGCAGGCTGTAGCAACTATAGTGTATGCTCAAAACAATCCTACTGAGCCCCCTCCCTTGCTCCGTTTATCTATGTCTAGGCCAGTGCTTGAGTCCCTTCTACTTGGTGCTGCCACCCCTGCCAAGAGGGAAGGCAAGCCCATAGGCCCACCTCCCTCTTGACTGGGTCCCATTACTCGTATACCCCTTTGGTTTAAGTATACAGTCATTTCTACTGGTGAAAACCGCTAGTCCCTAGTAAAAATCCTCGTATCCTATCTCCGGGCTACTTAGGCCTTTTGATGCGCATTCAGAATACGAGTGTTATATACGATCACATGGTTTTGGAGAAATATCATCATTCGTATCCCATTATTTTATCAAGTGTTACGAAGAGGATAGAGACCCTTATTGCAATTTCAATAAGGTAAATAACCCTATTTCTTATCCATGCATCTCCTGGAATCATGGAACCACAATTTCTCGAGACAATCAACGTAAATTACTGATCCAATCACCATGATTCACCCATTACTACCACTACTGGGTCACCTACAGGCTTCTCATCCATGCACTATTAATCTGTGGTATCCATCCATGTAGCAGCAAATCGAGAAATTGGATGTATCCAAATTTGGACTTGCCCATGTTGATACCACCCATCTGCTCCAATCCATCAAGATTCAGAAGCATGTCGCCCACCACTTCTCCACTTGCTTACCCAATCACCAAGATTCACCCATTACACCGCTGGTTCACTTGCATGCTACTAACCACTGAGTCATTTATTACTCATCAGAGGAGAGAAATTTACATGCTTCTTGTCTACACCGCTAAATCATACATTGCTTATATATGTATATGTATATGTATATATATATTATATATATTAATATATATATAATATAATATATATAATATATATAATATAGAATATATATATATATCACCAATGCTTTTGGGTTTCTAATGGGTTATCCTACTGGATATGCTTCTTCCTTTGATGATCCTACTTTTGCTTATTGAGCAACAAAGTAAACTAGCTCTGGATATTAGGGATAAGAACTGCCTACACTTGCTGCTACTCCTGCATCTGAATCGACTCAAACCACCTATGCTACTGGAAAAAAAACTGGCTCTATTGCCTTAGCCCTAGCTTCTTATGCCTATGCAACCTATGCCACTGCTGGTTCACCTGCTTAAACCATTGCTGGGTCAACTGATTCAACAAGGTAAACAATTGGTTCTGCTAGTGTATATGCTTATGCTAGTGGGTGTATTTAAACCATTGTTGTTGGTACATGATATGAATCTGGGTATAGAGCTGCTCATACTTATGCTACTACTGGTGGTTATCCAAATGGCTCTTAAGCTACTTAGTCAACTATGTAAACTGCTATAGGTGATGATTACTGATGCTTAGTCAACTGAATAATCTATTGAATCAACCGCTCAATCTACTAGTTCTGCCATTAAAGCATGGTATTTGCAAGGGACCATTCATGAAGGGTTTGGTTGGCTGTTCTTCTATTGTTAGATTAAGGCCTTGTACTCCTCCTGATCGCTATGGTTTTGTGCTGTGAGACCCTCACCCCTACCTATCTGAGCTATAGGACCTACCTGTACGAGCTAGGAGAGCTATACAAGGTATAGAATCTGCTTCATTGGTTGAATGGCTTGACGCTGATAAACTGACTAGCTTATCGTTCTTTATAGCTGGCTAGTCAAATTATGATTGCTTCGGGGCTATGACTAGTTCGGCGCTCAAGCCCCACTTCTCACTCAAGGCAGGGACTAGCTGCCATGTAGCCTCTGTTACCAGGAATAGTGTCCACTGGGATGCTGCTATTCCCACTAAGATTGGTAGCTATCTTAGAAACAAACAAGTAAAGTCTACTTTCATTTTCCTTTATGGAAATAGACAAGAGGAGAACCAAGGAGACCAACCTTAGTCTTGCGCTTGATTTCCTCTCCTTCCTGATAGAGCTTTGCTGCTTCTTCTTCGTCTGCCTAGCTTCAAAGAGCACCCGTGGAATCACAACAACATACTACTATCGAAGAACAAAGATCTATATTCATAAATAACACAGGACCAGATGTGTGTGAACCATACAAATGCATATATAAGTAAACATACAAGAATATGGAGGAAAACTTGAATAGCTTTATTAAGATGAAAAGCAGCAAGAGGATTACAACCATATGTTCTGACCCAACATCATCCTCCAGCTAGAAAGCCCTTCTTCACCTCAAGTAAAGCTTAGATCACCCAACGCTATGAATGTACACCTGAAAACCAACAACACTTCTCTATAAGATACAAAATTCCAGCCTTTGGATCTCTGTGATGAGGGATCCATATATAGATGATTATAGGGAGGTGAGTCATCTTCT